>JASUUG010001088.1:0-66254 GCA_030449905.1 Luvunga scandens | reverse complement strand
CCAGGAAGTCGTAGCAATTAAAAAAATTTCATTCACTCGTATGATTGGTTAACGATTAAAAGAGTTAACTTGATCGAAGTTAAAGCCTTGATAGAATATGACATCGAAACATTGTGTAGTTTTATGGATTTGTTATTTGGGTTCAATCTTTTAAAATATGGGTGTCGTGCGCAGAGTGTAAAAGGTAATATAATTATGAGTATTGACATCATCTCAAATGTGTTGATGTTATCAGGAGTTCTTCTGGCCCGATTGATATAAATACAATTCAATTTAATCAAATTAAACTCTTTTGTTAACTAAATTAACAAATTAATGTAAATAACAGAAAATAAAAATGACAATAAATAAATTAACATGTCTCATAAGAATGCTAAGTAGGAATAATATAGTTAAGTGAATTAACTCATTTAATGGCATTGGCTATTTTGCTTCACACAGATTCCGTTGTCATTTACCTCTTTACAACATTGCGTGAACTCTAATGTATTACGCTTAATCGCTTGTTAGAATTTTTATATCTATATGGCTTAACAACACGGTTGTTATGCTAGCGTAAGATATAATATTACATGAAAGGTTCCCACACTGGTGAATTTAATATTTGTTAATCACTAGTTTTAGATTAAGACTCACTTCTATTCAAATTGACTTTAACCTAACTTGGGAAACCCAATCTAAAATCAGTATTGTTATGTTATGTTCCACTAAAATGTTATAGCAATCATGCAACAACACATAAAATTGATCTAATTAACCATCAAGCTTGTTATCACTCAATCAAAAGATTTAGTTCATGATTTATGACAAAATATCAGAAACAAAGCAGTTTTAGCCATCCTATACATCATCCGCAAATAAAAGAAAACAAATAGGATAGAGATAAAGTGAGTGGCCGCTGAATCTTGATTTCTTCTCCTTCACGCTTGCAATCTTTTTGTTCGACCACTGGAATTTTCCTTTTCTTCTTTGTTTTTTCTTTTTATTTTTCTTGGTTATTTAGCATGGTTGAAGGCTGCACTCGCGGCCAGTGCGTGCTTAACATAATTAAAAACTAAGGCATTTGGGTGTAGATAACATCTTTCAAATTTGGAAACTCTGAGATCGCGTCTTTTTTTTTAGATTGGCGTTATATTTCTCTTTTGTTGCTCCAGATTGCTATAGCAGTTCTTCTGACACTTGTTCGACGATTGTCTTGTTTAAAATCGTTTAGCTTTTCTACAACCAATTTCTTTCTCATTTCTCCAAGCTCATTTGCACAAAGATTCCTTACTTGAAAATTATACTTCCAGCCATCTCACAATTAAGCACATAATCTAAGCACACAATTTATTCTAAAAAACATAATTTATTGATAATAAAACTAAAATAGATAAGTATGCAAATATAACTTAAATGCCATAAAAACATTAATCAATTGATCTCAAGTAATCTTGATTTAAGTTCAAAGTCTTTATTGATAACTCTTATTTCATAGAGCTATCATTAAGCTTGGTTGCAACCTCGAGCAATGATGCAAAGAACACAAGAACCAATTTGGAGTTAAAGAATGAATGTGATCAAAAGCGTTATTCTTATCATCTTACTTGCACCCAATTACTTTCCTCCAATTGTCCATTAAGACATATCAAACAAGAATGTGTTTGCTTCAATTTAGAATATAAAGCTCATGTGTCATACTTTTAATTGCCAAGTTTCTAAAAGCTAGACTCATCCAACTAGACTAAATTTGCCTACACATATGGATACATTACCCCAAGTGTATACTCGCATGTATAAGCTTACATCGATCTTTTGACTTGATACCAAAGTAACCATTTAATTTATTATTTCCCCAACCTTGTAGAGCTTGCTTATATAATGAAGATCCGTTAAAATGCGACATGTACGGTTTTGGAGTATTTGTTGGAAATGATCAAAGGGAAGCCTTCAATGTGACGTGTACAACAACAAGAATCTCTCCCGAAAGCTCTCCCATCACTACAACCAAAACAGCGAGGTAAATGGCTCGGCATGACGAGGTCCTACTTCTCCCTCGCAGCTAATCCAAGAGCTTAATCCTCGAACGAAAGACCCGAATATTTGGTGCCTTATATCCGGCATGAGTATGTTAAGCTCGTGAAAAAGAGACCTCAAGATTTCGACGATCACTCTTTGGGAGTTCATCAAAGCTCTTCAATTTGGACATTTCCATATTAACTCCTTGTTGGTTTTTTTCCTAATATACGAGTGTTAGTGCGCAGTGTACATAATAAGTAATAAAGTGATAAGTATTCTAGTATAAATCCACAGGGGATTGATCTTTATCGAGTTGTTATAGCAATTAATATGGTGCAAATTCAATTAAATCAAATTAAGTTGTTTTATCAACTAAATTAAACTAATTAATATAAAAGATAGAAAAGTAAAACACAATAAACTTAATTAACACATTTCACAAAAAAAGGTAATTACTAAGAATAATGTAGTTGAGAAAACTAACTCACTTAATTGCATTGACTTTTTTCTATTATAGTACTGTTGCTATAATAATTACTACAACATTAGGTAGAACTCTAATGTATCCTAAGCTATCGCTTGTTGAAATTATTATATCTATATGTAACCTAATAATGACCATTTGTTGTGTCAAAAAAGATATAGCATTATACGCTTTAAGTTCCTAATACCTCACAAGGTGAATTTCTCTGTTCTAGTTAATACTAGTTTTAGATTAAGCATTTGCCTATTCAAATTGAGTTAACTCAACTTGAGAAACCTAATCTAAAACCAAGTATTGTTCTAATATATTCTACTAAAACAGCCCTTTTGTGTGCCCCTCTAGCTAATATTATTAAATGAGTAGTTAAAAAATAGTGAATTAAAATAAGTGTTATCAAAACAAAATGCTATAGTAATCATGCAGCAACATATAAAATTCAATCAATTAACCATCAAGCTTGTTTATCTCTCAACCACAAATAAATTTAACTCATAATTTGTGACAAAACAGCAACTGAAACAGTTTTAGCAATCTTATACATCATCACAAATCAAAGAAAACAAAAAGTATAGAGATAGAAGCGAGTGACTCTTTTAGTTTCTTGTTTTTTTCTTCCTCTCTCGCCTGCAACCTCTGTTCAACCTTTGGATTTCTTCTTTTCTTTGTTGTTTTCTTTTTCTTTTCTTGTTATTTCTTATGGTTGACAGCTTCCTTCTTTTTCTTCTGTGCGTGCTACTTTTATAATTGAAAACTAAGGCAATTAGACGTCTAGGACGCATATTTTCCATATTAGAAAACTATAGATCACATATTTTTTCTAAGATTCGGCCGAAATTCTCTCTTTTGATTACTTGTGGATTGCTACATAAAGAATCTGTAGCTACAACACTGATACAAGATCTGAATCTGTTTTTAGACTCATTTTTACTTTTCTACAACCTATTTCTTTCCTCATTTTTGCAAGCCCATTGCACAGTATTCCTTCCTTGAAAATTGCAATTTCAGTTACCTACAATTAGGCACATGATATAAGCACACAATTTATTTTAAAACAACCTTATTTATTGAGAATAAACTAAAAGTAACTAAGTTTGTAAAACATAACTAAAATGCAATTAAAACATGTCATTTACCCTCTAAATAATCTTAATTTAAGTCTAAAAGTACTATAAATAACTCTCATTTCATAGAGTTATCACTTTTTACTACCTACTACAAGGTCAAAGTAGGTTGTTATAATAGAAAAATGAAAGAAGACATTCAAGCTACTAAGAGTTAGGTGGAGACAGCCAAGAAGAGAGCGAGAGATCTCGTATCAGAGAATTTGAAATTGGTGAAGCAAATGGCTCTTGCTGAGGTCAAAGCAGCCAACCTCGAGAAGGGGCTCTTAAGCATCAAACAGGAATTGGTAACTCAGAAGGCCTCTTATAAATCGTAGTTGGAGTTCTTTCGAGCAAACCACCAAAACCAAATTGAAACTCTGGAGAAGGAGGTGGACGCTAATTACAACAAAGGGCACAGGCAATCCTACCGATGCATCACCGCCGTCCTCGAGAGGCAACATCCTAACTTAAAAATGGATGAGTTGGCAGATGGAGTTACTGAGTACATGAATGAGCAGGAAACTAAGGAGGTCAAAAGGGAAGAAGATCCAAACGCAATTGGCGCGACCACCCTTCTTTTTGTTGTTGCTATCGAGGTGGCCAACGCGAGCACCTCCTAGTACTATCTGTGAGACTCTTCCACCTCCTCTAGTCGAGAATCTACCACAAGCAGACCCTCCACCTTCATAATTGTAACTTAGTATTTCGAATGTTTTGTCTTTCTCTTCTTCTTCTTTTTTAAAAAAATGTAATGAAAACCCCGTCGATTATAAGCACTTATTTTGTTATCGCCAAAAAATGAGCTCGGTATCACATGCTACTATCCGCGAGATTGAATTGAGAAGGCTCTTGTATAGATAACTATCTGCTAGTATTAAACTTGCCGAGCAGACTTAAAGTCTTGATTAATTTAGAAACTTTTTTACATATACTTCGTGCTTAACCAAGCAAATTTTGGCATTTTGACTTGTGTCTCCCCTCGAGCAAGCTTTGAAACTTAAAGTATTTATTACTTTAGAAAATATTTTAAAAATAACGATCATCTGCTGATTTAACTAATGGATTCAAGCAAACTTTGACTTTATGTCTATCCTCGAGCAGACTTTGAGACTTAAAATCTTCTTCTTCTTTTTTACCTTAGGAAATTTTCGTATCAACGAATCATCTACTCACTTACCATCAACCGAGCAAATTCTAGCAAACTCTGACTTTGTGTCTCACCTCAAGCAAGCTTTGAAACTTAAAGCCATTTTTTTTTTCCTTTAAGAAACTTTTGTAACAACGAATCATCTGCTCGCTTACTATCAACCGAGTAGATTCTGGCAAACTCTAACTTTGTGTCTCACCTCAAGCAGGCTTTGAGACTTAAAGTCTTTTTTTGCCTTAGGAAATTTTCGTAACAACGAATCATCTGCTCGTTTACGAACAATCGAGCAGATTTTGGTAAACTCTAACTTTGTGTCTCACCTCAATAGGATTAGAGACTTAAAGTCTTCTTTTACTTTATGAAATTTTTGTAACAACGAATCATCTACTCGCTTACCATCAACCGAGCAGATTCTAGGAAACTCTAACTTTGTGTCTCGTTTTGTGTCTCGCCCCAAGCAGACTTTGAGACTCAAAGTCTTCTTTTGCCTTAGGAAATTTTTCGAGGACCAAATGGATGAAAATATTGAAACTCATATTGATCATTGTTTGCGAGTTACAGCAGAAAAATTGAGCATTTAAATAATTACAAAAGCATCTAATTGATTACAGGAAAGTCTTATTAAAAGTACTTCTTGAGGCGTTCTGCATTCCATGACCGTTTAATCTCGCAACCATCTGCGCAAGTGAGCTTGTAAGCTCCTGGTCCAGCTACCCGCATGACTTTGTATGGTCCCTCCCAGTTAGGACTGAAAGTCTCCTGGCTCAGGTCTCTGGTGCTCTGATTCACCTTTTTGAGCACTCAGTCTCTACTTTTAAATTGCCTTACTTGTACATTTTTGTTATAATAGCAGGCTACCCTCTGTTGATAAGTGGCTGTCTTTTTTATGCAAGTTCTCTCTTCTTAGCTAATATGTCTAGTTTTAAGAAGATTTATTCGTCATTCTTCTCTTCATTAAAGTGTTCTGTTCTATAGGTAAATGCCCCGATTTTTGCTAATACTACTGCCTCATGACCGAAGGCTAAGGCGAACAACGTTTCCCCTACGGTAATCTTATAGGTAGTCCTGTACGCCTATAAAACACCAGACAACTCATTAAACGACGCTCCTTTCTTTTCTACCAACCGAGTCTTCAAGAGCTTCTTTATTGTCTTGTTGGCTGCTTCCACTTGCCCGTTGACTTAGATGTGAGCTGGCGAGCAGAACTTCAATTTTATGCCCAAGTTTTAACAAAAACTCTTTAAAATTGTGATTGTCAAACTACTTGTCATTGTCTGTTATCAAGGAATGAAGAATTTCATATCTGCATACAAGATTCCTCCACACAAAATCAGTTGTTCTCTTCTCCGTAATTTTGCTAAGCGAACGGCCATGGTAAAGACATTGTATTAAGTTTTTCTGATGGTTGCATTGGGATATTATCAAAACTTTAACAGCTCTTACAGCTCCTCATCTTTGCTTGGGCATCTTGGTGTAACATTGGCCAGAAATACCCTTGCCTTAAGGCTTTGAAAGCTAAGGATCTTGCCCCTGAGTGGTTTCATGATTCCCTATGTCTTCCTTAGCACATAGTCGTTCGCTTTCTTCGTCCAGACATCTAAAAAATGGCATAGTATAGCCTCACTGATATAAAACTCGATCGATCAATGTGTATCTAGACCCCTAGCATTTGAGTTTTCGTGCCAGTGGTTTGTCTTCTGGTGAGACCCTGTCACGAATATACGAAATAATTAGGTCCATCCATGAGCTTTTCGTATCTACCCGCATTACTTCTTATTCTTCCCCGGTACATGCACTAGTTCTAACTTCCATAAGCTCTATCTTGGGCATTCTTGCATTCGTTGTAGCAGCCATTTTGGCAACAATGTCTGCTCAATAATTTACTATTCTCATAATTTTCTCGATATCAACCCAATCAAATGTTGTAATTATCTGCTTAGTCTTCCTTAAGTATTGCCTCATTCTCTCATCTATAGGTTAGAATCTCTCACTAATGTGGTTAGCCACTAGCTGGGAATCTGTGTGAACCCTCGCCTTCCTCGCACAAACTCCTTGAGCTAATTTCAACCATTCTATGAAGTCGTTGTATTTTGCTTGATTGTTCGTAGCTATAATTTAAATTGTATTGTGTAGAAGATTTCTTCACCCTCTGGACTTTCTAAGATCACCCCTACTCTAGCTCCCTGCTCTGTAGATGACCATCAACTGTTACCTGCTAAATTTAGCTTCCACCTTCGGCTGCCACAACATGTGGTAGATTAATCTTAACCTCATCTCCTGTGAATTCAGCAACAAAGTCTGCTAGTGCCTGAGCCTTGATTGCTGCTAAAGGTTTATAGCTTATATCAAACACGCTAAACTCTACTGACCACTTCACCATCCATCCTAAAGTCTCTGCTTATGGAGCGTTTGCCGTAATGGTTGATCTGTTACTACGACAATTGGGAATGTTAAAAAATACAGTCTTAGTTTTCAAGCAGTAACAAGAAGGGCAAAGGCCCACTTCTCTATCGTTGGGTATCAGATTTCAACATGGAGCAAAGCTTTGCTAGTGTAGTATACTAGAAACTGGATTTCTACCTCTTCACGCACCAATACCGAGCTTGTGGTGTATCTAGACACCTCTAGGAATAAATACATTGTATCACTTTCTTGTGGTGTTGACAATATGGGGGCCTTGTAGCAAGTACTCCTTTAGTTTCCAAAAAGCCTCCTCGCACTCAAGAGTCCACTGCGTTTTTTTACCCTTTCTCACTACATGGAATAAAGCATGGCATTGTGAGTTGCTTTCAATATAAATCGGCTTCGTGCTGCTAACCTCCCTGTAAGGCTCTATATCTCTTTTAGGTTGTGAGGAGATCTCATATCTAAGATGGCTCATATCTTCTTAGGATTTGCCTCGATCCTCCTGTAACTAACCATAAATCCCAAGAATTTTCCTAAACTTACGCCAAAAACACACTTCTCTATAAAGCTGGCTTGAAATGCTCGAAGCACAATCCTACTTAACCCTTGCAACTATTGAACAAACTAACTCAACCACGACCAAACTTTATCCATATACCTGCACCCACAATTCTCAGTTAGAGGCGGCCGGATGTTTTTCCGGCAAAAACCCTCAAATACCGAAGTCAGTAATTGGGCTTCTTTCTCTAGAAAAACTTAGACCACAACTTTATGGCTTAGTCTTTGTGCTATACCAAAATAAGTAATTTAATTTACCAAGAGAAAACAACTTAAGACAAGAAGAAGATAATGAAAACCCAAAATACTTTAATATGATAGGATTACTATATAAAGTTCGAGAGAATTTTTGTCCAACCCCTTTACCTATGTTCCATGCAGCTTTTATATTTAATCCGCAATATTCGAGCCGTACTTTCCTTTATCCTCATTGGGCTAGCTACCTATCGTGGGAAGATGAGGGCACAACTGCTTTTTACGTGGGCATCATACTCGTATCTTTTGGGTAAGAACCCATGTTCTAACAATCATCATTGATCAAAACTTTGAACTAACTTGACCAGAACTCCTCATCGACTAGACCCTTGGAGATAAGGATTAAAGCAACTCGAAGGCTACTCCTCATAAATAAATTTCAATGATGGCCACTATAATCAAGGAGAGCACATTACTGATGAGGGGACCACAAACCTCCTTATGGATGCCTAGTCATTGTGTATTTTACCCTAAACAATATATGTAAGCCAAAATCAATGTACAAGTTTTGTAACTCCATCTATTAGCTAAGAGAAATAGGAAATTTGAAGTCTCTTATCAGTCTATATCTGAGCCAAAATCAATTTACAAGTTTGATAACTCCATCTGTTATTCAATCAACCTGAAATACCTATCTTTCTCTTATAGTAATCTATTTGGTTCATTTGTAAGAGAAATATGGAACTTGAGGGCTTTTATCATTTTAGATTTAAGTGAAAATAAATTTTAAGGTTTTCTTCCTGTATCTCATTAGTAATTGACCCGACCTCGAAAAATTATACCTTTATAATAATAAAGCGACCTATTAGATTTTATTCCATAAACAATTGGAAATCTCACTTTGAATAGTCTAAAATTGAGTAAAACCATTTTTCTAGTTTTTTCATCTACAATGTTTGTCAAAGTGGAGTATTAGAGTTGCTAATAGTTGGAAATCGTTTTCTAGGTGCAATCCCTAAAAGCTTGAGAAATTGTACGAGCTTAGTTAGAGTACGCCTTGATGAAAACAATTTCTAGAAGAGAAATACCATCTCAATTCGGAGTTGCATTAAAGGAATGTATGGCTTGTCATTCATTGACATATCTTATAGTGAATTATAAGGCCCAGTTGTAAATAGCAAAGCATTTCAAAATGCTTTGGTCAAAGCATTAAAGGGGAAAAAGGGATAATGTGGAGGTGTGAATAGATTTCAACTACGTAAAACTCTAACACCCCTAAACAAAGCTGATGTAGGACGTTGTAAGGAGATTTTAGAATTTGAATTGTTTTAGTACTTTTTGACATTTTCTGTTTAAATAAAAGTCTTATTGGGTATGTGTTTAGGTCTTTTATTTTCAATTTAATTTAGTTTCCCTATTTGAGTTTATTTAGGAAAAGTAAGCTTATACTATTACAAATAGCAAATTCTTGTCATTATTTTAGTAGAACATTTTGAATAATAAAATCCTTTCTTTTATAATTTCCTTTAAGATTATCTATCAAAATCTCTTTTGTAGATTCGTTTGATTAAAATATCATCTACTCTTACTTAAAGCATTATCAAAATCTCATTGGGGATCAGAATGAGATCTAATCATTCTTTGATTATAACATAATCTAATCACATTGACTTGGTCCAGTGCTTCCATTAGAGTGCAACTTAGTAGTGCTGGGTTGGCCTGATACTTTGATTAGAGCGTAACCCGATTACGTTGGCTTGGCCCCGTGCTAGATATTGAAGCATTAACAAAGTCTCATTAAGTCGTCTGAATTAGATTGAAATCCACTCTCACTTTGATTAGATTATAATCTAAGTACATTGGCTTGGCCCAATGCTAAAATGATATCTAACGTTCATTTGTCTTATCAATTCACTTCCACTACCCGCTACGTCAGAAGTTCTAAAACCAAGTGGTTTGAAATAATGTTCCTTCTTTTGGGTGCATTATTTCTTCAATAGCATTAATAACAATTTTCTTCATTTTTTGAAAATGGAAGTAAACTCAGGAAAACAATAAAGTAGCCATCAAAACCCTCAGGGATTGCTTTCAATACTAAATTTCGAAAGGAAACTTGTGCATGATGAAATCATTAGAGCAACAAATGATGTTGACATAGAGTATTGCATTTGAAATGGCGTACAGGTAAGTGTTTATGTAGAGCAGAGCTTCCATCTGGAGAGTCAAAAAGAATTCTTGATGGCCTTGACAGAGATACAACATCGAAACATTGTGAAGCTTTATAGATTTTATTCACATGCCTAAAACTCTTTTCTAGTCTATGAATTTCTTGAAAGTGGTAACCTAGCCGCGATCTGGAGCACTAGTGCCGCAACAAAGAATTGGGCTAGAGTCAAAGAATTAATATGATTAAAGGAGCAATTGATGCCTTGTCTTACTTGCGCCATGGCTTTTTACGTCAATTATCCATTAAGACATACCAAGCAAGAATGCATTGCTCAATTTGAAACATGAAGCTCATGTTTCACATTTTAGAATTTCCAAGTTTCAAAAGGTAGACTCATCTAACTAGAGTGAATTTGCAGGTAGTTATAAATACGATTTTGATCGTTTTATAATGTGTTGTGTTGATATGTGAGTTAGTCACGTGTACTACCTCGAGGAAGTTAGGACCTTCAAAAGGGAAATTTCGATCCTAAAAAAGGCTGGAACAAAGATCACCAGGTGGGAATTGAAGACTCCTTGAGGTGGAAAATAATGAAGTTTCAATCAAGGCCATGAATTGGTCAAGGACACTAAATGTAGCGATAATGTTTGTCAATAATGAAGAATAACAAAAGCACGAGGAAAATGGATGAAGATATTGACCATAAGACCACCAAACACCCTAAAAATAGGGACACAACCCCCACTCCTAAATCTATGCCCCACTTTTTTCAAATGAAGGTATTTTTTATAGGAAGAAGACACATGTAACACCTAAAGAAAATCCCACATCGACAAAGCACGAGAGAGATACTTGGTTTATAAGGGGTGATCCATACATTAATTGATAAGACACATTTTGGGGTGTATAGGCACCCAAGAAACAAAACCTTGAGAGCTTTGTTAGACTCAAAGCAGACAATATCTTGCTAAGTCTGGATTTGGTCATGAAATATGGTATCAGAGTAACTCTGTGTGTCCTCTTGAGTGATGGTGAGGAAAACCTTAAAAAGGATGTTAGTCCTAAATGAGGAGTGTATGTAACACCCTAGGCGACTCCCACATCGACAAAGCATGGGAGAGATGCTAGGTTTATAAGGGGTGATCCATACCTTAATTGACAACACACATTTTGGGGTGTATGGGCACCCCAGAAAGAAACCATGCAGGGCTTATTAAGGTACAAAGCGGACAATATCTTACTAAGTCTAGGTTGGGTCACGACAATGACAAAAAAGGTATGAGTACTAAAAAACACAAAAAACTCCTAGAATTTTACTCAAAAAAAGACCTTACTAACTTAAGTATCGGAGTGGGATCACCAAAAACCACACTTCCCAGCCCCATTTCACCATTTTCTTTTGTTTGTTACTGTGTGCGTAGGTTCACATCCATCTGTTGCCCTTGGTTAAATGCAGGCAGGAAAAAATCAGGTATCAACATGTTGCATGGAGCACACGGGTTTTATATACATGATCATATCTGTCCTTTATTTTGCAGAGATTGCTTACACAATGAAGATTAGAGGAAAATGTGATGTTTACAGTTTTGGAGTGTTAGCATAGGAAGCAATCAAGGGGAAGTATCCAACAGATTTTGTTTCCTCGATTTTGTCTTCAACTTCCATTACGAACATGCCACTCGATGAAATGTTGGGTCCTCGGCTTCCTTATTCTTTGCGGATTGTCCAGGGCAAGTTGATATCAATCATAGCAGTTGACTTTTCATGTTTAGATGCGAGTCCGGAATCAAGACCAACAATGCAGACAGTTGCACAGTAAGTACGTAATTAGCTTGGTTTATTTTCTCATGCACACTTGCAGTAGATACTCTGCTCTATATATTTAAATTTTGTTCTAGTTCTGAACAGATGATGAAGCAAAAGGCCGTTATGAGTCCTCTTATCGAGTTGCATGATTTACTTTTTCTTCTCTTAATAAAGTTTTGCCCATTCCATCAAAGGCTTACTGGAAAAAGAAAATAAATAATAATAACAAAGGACTATTAGTCAGAGTTTTAAGGAGCTTTTGCTTCATTACGTCGTATGCAACAAAAGATAGCCACTCAACCTGAAATCCTCAAAGACGTATTAGCTTCACTTTTGCAAAGCTAAACTCTGCTTCCATATGGCCTCTGTAAACCTTCTGCATCAATTTGTCATGCTTGCGCGTCTGGCACAAGGCCACTTTTATTAATTCCCACATCTAGCTCAGCTACCTAGTGTGGCCAATATAGGATCATTAGAGATACTAAAGGTTTTCAGAAAGAAATTAGGGCTAGTGAAGTATCAGCATATGAGGTCGAGGTGAAAACATTTAACGAATTAACACAGGCCTATGTTAAAGAATCTCGAAAAGTAAGAGGGGACCATATGGTTTTAGTGGCTTGATTTACAAGACATCGATTCTCTAGTTTATATTTGTCTAGGAAGCCCCAGTTACCTAGCAATGCCACAATTAATATAACTTGGTGCCCTAGCCTTAGAAGCATCAAAAGTACTTCTATGTTGATTATAAAAGCTGGGAACAACAAAAAAGAAGACTTTGTCTTTGATGTTAGGTTTGAATATGTTTTGAATACAAATTAAACTCTCCAGGACCAAGATGGGTTGAATCTGTTTTTGCATGCAAATTAAACTCCCCAGGACCAAGATGACACCACAATAACTGACGCAAGAATAATAAGAATCAAAGAAACATATCAAAATAAAAAGATGAACACAGACAGATTTTAATAGTTCAGCCACCAACTTGCTTACTTCCAACCAAGAAATAAGTCTATTTCTTTATTGATTTAACCACTAAATTATTACGATACTGTTAAGAACTTTACAGAGAACAATTTACTAGGGAAAATCTCTTTCTGATTCTCTCTCTAAAGTCACAAAGTTATCCTTGAAATAATTCCAAAAACCAGAGCTTTCCCGCTCTTTCTGACAAACTTAACAAAATCTCTTTCTGTTGCGTTTTAAAGTGACTCACGTGTGTGTCACATGCGAGAACCTATCTGCAACATAGCAACAAAACCAAATTTTCCCTGGACTTAAAACGCAATACTTCAATAGGCAAAACACTGTCGTTTTGCACCTGCATTATCGATTCACCGTCAACACTTGAGAAACAGAGAAATGGATGTAAATGGAAATTTTGAAAACAAAATAAAAGTCCCTCTGTCTCAGCCATTTTAAATTAATATCTTAATCAAAGCCCACATATATGATGGAAAACCTAGGGGTATTGAAAAGCAAAACCCAAACTATATAGATTTTAGACACTGTGTTTGTTGAAGTACAATTAATTAATGGTCTACGATCTGTTTCTTTCTCTGGCACAATTTTTGAGAGATAAATGGCCAATAAACAAGTTTGTTTAGTCACAGTTTGGGTCCAAAGACGCATTAATTTGTCAATTTGTTATTTGTCCGTTAATCTTGATCACAAATGTTCATTTGTTCTATTTTCTAGGATGAGTTTTCATGGACATTAATTGTGGTTACAAGAAGAGGCAATTAATACAAAGATTTATTTGACACAACAAGTGGACCTTTTATTTAGGTAATCTTAATACCCTAGATGAAGACTTTTGGCTTAGCAAGAAGGGAAATTTCCTCCCTACGCTAGAGATCTTGATCAGGCATTGACTCGCTCGACTCTCAATTAATTGCTTTTGTGCGTGTGGGTTCTATAATTTTGACTCCCAATGTGACTGTATGTTGCAACTTCATTAATTTTTACGTGTTCGAAAACCTTTTCAATTTCAGTCCATTTGGTTTATCTTTAATGTTTTCACCAAATTTTCGCTAGGATCTTATTCAAATCAATTCAATGGTTCTTACCAAAACCAACTTAAATCTAATTCAAATAAATAAATTTATATTTGAGAGAAACTTGTGCTAAATTTGGGTTTACATGTGTTTTCTAATGTTTAGGGCAAGTGGCTTAGCTGAGGTAATTTCATGTTAAGTTAAAGTGATATACGTAGTGAACTGAGGTGGTCATATGGAGAATAATAGAGAGAGCTCGGCGGAGTCCTATAAGAGTTAATTTAGAGTGTTGATATGGGGGTTAATTTGTGCTCAGGAATAGCTCAAGTGTGCTTGGGGCATAATTCAAATGGTCTCACAAAATACTTATTACAATTGGAGTAGCTCAAGTATGCGCATACGTAAAATATAATCTTAACCTCAAATTGAAAATATCATAAAATAAATATAAATATAAAGAACGCACAATGTTTAGTGTTTTGGCCTTTGGCCTATGTCCATAAGAGCAAGTCATTACTAATCCACTATATATATGAGAGATTACATGAAATTTTAAGATGAATAACACAAGCTGTATAGTTAGATATTTATATAGAGATATTTGGTGTTGATAAAGATGAAGATGGTGAATAAAGATATGAAGAGCGATGATATGGTAGGGAAGATGATGAGGGTGGAGAATAGACAATGGACTCCCAAAAATGGAGAAGTTTGTGGTGATCTAATAGATGGAAATAGAGAGAGGAGAGCCCACAAATGTAAGTAAATAAAACATTTATATAGTGGAAGCTAATGGTTAAGAGAATTCATAAAATTTAGGATTAGATGTCATGCTTAGGTCAAAAGAAGAGGATGTTTTTAGGGTTGTGTCATATTTTGGGAAAAATGATAAAAATATTCTTTTTGTACTATATTTATTCTTTCTTATAAATATCTTGAAGTGTCCAACACTGTCTATTGATTTCAAAAACCATCCAATGTAGTAAATTCTTCTAAATGGCATATTTAATTGCTCCAAATATTATGCCCATTTGGCCCTTGTAATTGTCCATGTGTCCTTCACTTATTGGTCCCAAAATATCCTTCCAAATTCACCCTCAAACAAGATCACTAGTTTTTTATGCTGTGTTGAAAGAATTAAAACACAAGAAACTCTAATGAAAAATTTGTTCTTTTCCACACGTGGTTGCTTCCAGTTGTTAGTTCATTTGTCTTGTAACCCTTTGGGAGCAGATGAGGTAATCGAGGGAGGTCAGCCCCCCAGTAAAACAAAAATTTGCTATAAATATCTTTCGTGGTGATTCATTCTGTGAGTGTCCTTAGATTGATATAAATTTAAAACAGGTTTACGGTTTATTAAATCATATACTTGGCAGACTCCAAAAGAACTTTGAAAGTTAAATTATCTAACGAAGATCATTCTTTAGAGGGAAAGTTATCAATTTACAGGACATCTGCCTCCAGAAATTAGCTTACTTATTAGTTGAACTTATGCACTCTGCATATGGATTTAACGTCAATTCAATCCCAGAAAGTCTACGCAAGTTTAGTGTTCGATGTTGTACAAACATTATGCAATTCACGGGTGGACTCCATCAGTTGCCCCACGAAGCTAATCCATCTAAGAAAGCTTGAAAACGTGCCGAGAATTTTTGTAGGATTGAACACCGTGTGGAGTCCATCAGTTGCCCCACGAAAAGTTAGCTCAAATTTTACTCCAAAGCATTATAATTTTTTTATTGCTATTTAAATTAGGTAGTTGCGAATGCGAACTTGAAAATGACATATGCAAGTTTATGAGCTGGCATTGATTACATTGTAAACCATGCATGCGATCTTCACTGTCAGCCATCAATAATAATGGAGGTTCTTATGTTGAGTTTTTTTTTTTTTTTTATTTAAAAGGAAAAGGGGGTGGGCAAGCCCAAATAAATTTTTATCCCCTTTCCCACCCCCAAGACTTGAACCCGAGTTCACACAAGTGAGGGGCGACAGATTGTACTGCCAACCAACTCGACTACGCCCTTGGGAGCTGTTGAGTTTTATTACAGTCTCTGAATTCTATCTTTTTCCAAGTCCTGAATGCTGGTGGCATATGTATTAGAAAATCTGGGTCTATTAGGACTCTGATTCATACATATGAAACATTTAGTGACAGAATAAATTCAAAGAATTAGACTGTAATTTTTTATAAAAATTAATTCAGTTCACTTTTTGGTGGTGCAAGGATCATTGACAATAACTCATCTTGGGACCACACCTTTTTATCCTGAGCCCACACTCTTATAAGTTAAAATCAATAATTTTTATATCCTGAGTGATAGAGAATTTTTTTCCCAACTTTTTACATATATTATTTATTTAAAGAAAACTTTACATGAAGTGATTTAATTTATATAAAAATGAGCTAACTTACTTTTTTTTTTTTGTAAAATTTTTAAGTAATGACGTCTGAACTAAAGAAAATTTTCACTTACGTATTCGAGTTCCAACAAAGTATGCCGGTGATAAAAAAAATTGAAAACAAAAAAAACATCATCTTACTGTTTTTTTTATGAAAATCAAAGTTTAAAGTGACTTGATTTACAAGAACCCGATTAGCGAGTCCATGTTTTGCCTAGGAAGCCTCAGTGGCCTTGCGTTGTAATAATTAATAGAAGCGTCAAAAAGAACTTCAGTTTTGATGTAATAAAGATTTGTACTTCTAAATTCAGCATTTGAGTTCGCTATGATGAAGTTTCTGAGTTTCTTAGCATCTTTTATTAGCCGAGTCAAGTATAAAATTAAGGTGCTGATGGCCAGGTGCCAAAGCAGAATGATCACACCAGTGATCTTCACTAGCTCTGAGTGCAAAGATAGTCTTTGAAATCTTGTTAATACTCTCTACAAATAATACTCTCTTCCGAAATCCGTTGATCATATTTGTCTTTCACCTTGCGGAACTTGCTTACACAATGAAGATTACTGCATATTTGTCCTTTCTTTTTTTCAGGGCAATTATTATGACAGTATTGAGATTTGAAATGATTGTTTGCAAATTTTATAGTTTAAAATTAAGTATGGATCTATTACCTTTGCTTTATGCTTAATTCATCACGACTTGCTTTCAGATAAGTAAATTAATTTGAAAATTAAGCTCAAAGTGTTACATCCATTCTTCCAATATTAATTACAAGCATTAATTGAAGATGATCCAATTGTTACAAGGTGCAAATTAAAATTATGGCAACAATGTTAGTAAATTGGAAAGCTAGCTAGTCTCGACAAATTCAATATAGTTTTGTCTATTAAACTGCTCGATACGAAGATGAATAGAAATTATAATTCAACATTTAAAGGCTCTCTGTTTCATTCGTTTTAATATCTTAATCAAAGTACATTTGATGACAAAAAAGAAGGGTATGGAAAAGCCAACCCCAAAATATTTAGACTTTCCATTCTCCGTCTGGCATAATTTTCGGGGAGACAAATGCCCAATAAACAAAAGTTTGATCGGTCACTGTTTGGATCCAAAGAAACATTAATTAGTCAACCTTTCCATTAATTTTGATCACAAATGTTTATTCTATTTTGCGGAGTACTTGCCATGGACTTTAATTGTAGTTAGAAGGAGTGAGGCTATCAATACAAAAATTGTTTTGACAAAAATGCATGCAACAAGTGAACCTTTTGTTTGGGTAATTTTACTATCATATATGTTTTTGAAGTCTTTTGTCTTAACCAAGGGGGAAAACTACTCAGACTCCAATCCTTTCATCCAACACAACTGAATTGTTTTACCACCAGATTTTGGCTATTAGAAAACGGTTTGGACCCCAATCCTTTCATCCGACACACCTAAATTGTTCCACCACTAGAAAATTATTTGGACCCCAATCCTTTCATCCAACGCACTTGAATTGTTCCACCATTAGATTCTGGCTATCACTTTTTGGGGTGAATTTTAGCAATTTTTAGGCATCTAATCCAAAAGACTAGCCTATTAGTGAATATTCTACCTATTAACCCAAATAACTCCCCTTTAATAGCCAATGTGGGACAGCTCAACAAAAACACTTCTCTACTTGATCAGGCAATGATACACCTCGCAATAGCTCGTGTGGATTCTATCTATTTTTGGCTCGTGCAGAAAAAACTCGTGGATTCCTCCTAATAACCCCAATGATTTTTCCTGAAATTAAAACCATATAATCTTTAGCCTTAAATTATTTAGACTTTGGGCACGGACGAACGGTGTGTTATGTAGTTCATAGTTGAAGTGAAAACGGTGTATGTTTTAGCCAATATTCGGTTTATGAAAATATATATATTTGTGATCAAGATTAATGGACAAATTGCTTAAGGCTTTTTGGATCCTAAACAAACTTGTTTACTGGGCATTTCTCCCAAAAAGATCCTACCATTCAAAGAAAGGAAAAATATTGACCGTACCGCGCGGGGTGTTGGTTGCTAGGCAAGTTCAATTGTTGGGTTGAGAAATTTGATTTTTGTTGAACTGCTTTTGTGGAAAAAATTAAAAAAAAAAAGAAAAAAAAAAAGCTCTCTGCCCTCTGCAGAACTGAAGTAAATCTAAACAGGTTTAGGATTTATTAAATCATATACTTAGGTGAGATTCCAAAAGAACTTTGAAAGTTAAATGATCCAACGAAACTCATTTTCTAGGGGGAAAGGAATCAACTTACAGGACTTATACCTCCAGAAATTAGATTACTTATTAGTTGAACTTACGTTCCTCTGCAAATGGATTTAACGTCAACGTACTCAATCCCAAAAGGTCTACACAAGTTTAATGTGCAATGCTGTACAAAAGTCGTGCAAATCACGGGAAGCTTATCCGTCTTAACAACGCTTGAAAATGTGCTGAGAATTGGTAAGATTGAACACCGTGTGGACTCCATCGATCAGTTGCCCCACAAAAGTTAATTTTTCTATTGCCAATTAAATTGGCTAGTTGCGAATGAGAACTCGAAAATGACATACGTAATTTTATGAGCCACCAATAATAATTGAGGCTCTTACATTGAGTTTTATTACGGTCTCTGAATTCTAACTTTTTTTTAATTTTTTTTTAAAGTCATGTACATTGGTGGCGTATGTAATATTATTTTTAATATAAGTATAACATATATACCGAAATTTATTTAATTGAGTGTATAATATTATTTTTTTTATTTCTTCACTAATTTTCAAAGTTGACAAATTGATTACAAGTCGTCACGAATAAATTAGACGCGGTTAATAAGTTGATCGTGTTCGAATAATTTAAATTTGTCACGACACAAAATTGAGATAATTCGAAAACGATTCAATGGCCACGTAGTCAGATTTATTTCAGCACTCAAGTCTGGTATTAGCTTAATTTGTATTAAGCTTAAAAAAAAAAGTGTCGGTGTTAGATTATATATATGGAAAGAAGAGAGAGAGAGGCATTTGGGGATTCTTTCCAAAATTAGAAAGAGAGAAAGAGAAGTTGTCTTTGACCCATTTGACCAACCCGACCTGGCCGGATCTCTCATTTCTAGCCACCTCACCGACCAAGCTTGGTATCAATATGAAGCTTGAGAGCCAGCCGATGTACCCCTGCCATCCTCATCATCGGAAATCAGCCAGAACGCGCGGCGATTGCAACTTGAAAAGCCGCGGCTCCACCCATTATGACCATCATCGATCTAGCCAAAATTAGGTCATGCCACCATTTGGAACTTGTTCCTTAACTCACCCTCATCATTTTCCGACCACCGCCGTCACCTAAAATGGCCGGATTGCCACCGATCGATTGCTGGAAATCTCACAATTTTGGGGAGCTCCATCTGTCACCTTCACTTCACGTGGTAGGTCACCGCCAAAACCATGGGACTCATCAAGGTCAGAACTATCAGACCTGAGCTTCCCGTCGCCATTAGCTGAGTTCCGATCACCGTTGACCGTTAGGGGCAATTCGATAATTTCATAAACTCTAGGGGTAATTCTATAATTTTGAAATTGGTGGACATTTTGGTAATTTCATATTAGGACAATTAGGTAATTTAAGATTTCGTGGGTAATTCGGTAATTTACGTCGTTAAGGGCAGTTTTGTAATTTTATATTTTTGGGAGTAATTTCATAAATTTAGAACTTGTGGATATTTTTGTAATTGGAATTAAGGGTATTTTCATAATATGTGATTCTAAGGATAATTTGGTAAATTTTGATGTCGATGGCATTTTGATAATTTTATGAACTCGAGAATATTTTATTGCAGATAAATATCGTTTTCAAGTTTATTAGTTATGATTCGCATTACGGATAGTAATTATATTATTTTCTTAAGCTAGGAGGATCCGTAAATAAGAATCAACACACGAACATTGTCGATACCAAGTTCGAACATCGTTACTGTGAATGGAATATACAAAATTGATTTTCTTTGTAGTTTATTATGATTTTAAAATATGCTAAAGTATGTTTATGAGGTTAGTTTTAAAGGCTTCGATTTAATGATTTTATAGAAATGGATTTTATCTGCATCTTGGTATTTATTTTTAAAAATGTGTATGATTAATGATTTTACTACCAATTTTGAGTATATGCATGATAATACTTCAAAGGAAAGGAAATTAATTTAAAGCATGCTGATTGAGAAAATGAAATGAGATTTCGGATGAGATTATATGTTTATATATGTGTGTATAAAGGTTGTTTGTAAAATTATAAAATCATTAGACAGTATCCTTCCCCTCCAAATATAGTGATATAGATGAGATAAGATATGTGTTGTGCAAATTTTATTGAACTCGCAAGTGCACGAATCTATTGTAGAATAGATCAATGGTGACGAGTATCGATCCCACGAGGAGGTGGATTTTAATTACTTGTAGAATTAATTTTCTTAATGGGTGATTGAATTTATAATGACAATTATGTAGGCAATGTATTAATTTAAATTAAAGCTGTTGGAATAAACTATTAAAATGAAATGCTTGGATCTCTGGATCTGTACTCAACATGCACCATCGGCTTAATATTCATTATTAGTACCAATTAAATCATGAAGGGGGAACTTCCACTCATCATGAACCACACTCTAATAGATATGGTGCTAAGGGCTTCCCGTGCCAAATAGTAATAACCTTGCCTAGGGAGGCGGTTATTCCAGCCGATATCCAGACAAGATTATTACTATCTGTCTACGAAAAGTCAAAACAACCACATAAATTAAAGGGGAAGGAAAAGTAAATTTACCAAATTAAGCCCATGGAGCATGTTGAGACTTCACCTTCAACCCAAGCTTGAAAGGAAATTAACTACTCATATTTGAACTAGGGGTAAAATGGGAATTTTATTAAAATACGTAGAAAATACAAGATGGAGAGGGAATTACAGAAAATGGAGTCCAAAAATGGATTCAGGGGTGTCAAATTAGGGGGGGGGAGCCCCCTTTTTATAGATAAACTGAGTTAATCATGGCCATCGGATCAAAACAATTTGGACGCTCAGGATTGCGCCACGTGGCAAGTTCCTATTGGATGGAACACATCATCAGGGCTGTTATTCTGTGTATATGCATGTACCGTACACACGTTTTTTTCGATCCACTAATATTCTGCCACGTCACCGGTCAACATTTTTGGTCCAATAGGATCATGACACGTCATCAGTCAATGCCACATAAGCGGTCAATGCCACATCATTCGTCCAATCAAATGCCGCCACGTCATCGTATAGTGCCACGTCATCGCATGCAGTGCCACGTCATCGTGCAGTGCAGGTGAAAAGATCCGTGAATGCGATGTAGTGTATGCGATCTGCCGTATATATCAACCGTCATCAGTATGTGTGAAACGATCAGTATATGTGAAACGATCTACCATTTTTCTTTTTATGCTCCTCCTAAGGTTTTCGACTGTCCTGAGTTCAAAAGTGCTGTCCGTTTTTCCATCTGATCTCTCATTTATTGTGAAATGACCATGATATCCCCTAAAATACATAAAATACTTAATTAAAATAAAACATACATAATTAAATTACAAGGGACTTAAAGACATAACAATAGGGATGTTAGTGAGATTTGGAGTGTAAAATAATGATTTTCTCCATTATAAATACACACTTTCTAGTACTCAACAATATGCATGCGGTATGATGTATACAGATGATCTGAATCTTGAGATATAGATAATCTGAGATGAGATACGAGTTTTGGGGCCCATTTGAGTACATACGGAGGCTTTGGGTTGTGTTCTCAGGCAATTTTGTCTTTTAGGGACCAGATTATGCATGCATAGATATGATGAGATATGAGATGATATTTTCCGATCTATCTATGTAGTTACAGGACGTGATTGTACCCAGATAGTACGTCATTGCCCATCCGTTAAGGTCCGGATATGATGAGATATTAAATGGTACTTCCCCGTCTATCCATGTAGCTCCGGGGCGTGATTGTACCCAGATAGTATGTCGTTCCCCATCCGTCGAGGTCCGGATATGATGAGATTATTCCCCTGGGTACTTGTTTGGTGATAGTTTTCGGCATTCAGTATTAATGTTATAAGTATTATGGATTTTCATTAATTTATGCAATATATTTGCGATATTATTATTTGAATACATGATTTGAATTTAATAAGTTATTTAAGTTCTTGTGATATTTTGATGAAATTATGTTTTGATATGATTAATTATTTTCGAGTAAAGTTATGTTCAAAAACTATTATCCACTCATTGAGCTCACCGAGTTTTATACTCATTCCGTTTTATTATATCCCCCCCCCAAAGGATAATCGCAGGTACAACAGTCGACCCAGCAATGATAATTATTTTGGAGTTATGGTCACGTGATAGAGTTAGGAGTCGTAGATGCTTTCTTGAGATATTTTGGGATTGCATAATTTGATAAATTTCGGTGATTATAGACAAATCTATGTATTTGATTTTATATTGGATATTTGAATGATTTGGTATTTTGTTGAGAAGATTAATTGACGAAGTTGGTTGTATATGGAATTATTTTGGGAGTGTTTATTTTATTAATTACAGATTTAGTTATGTGATAATTATATGAGAGACTCTGCTGAATTTTCGGCAGAATCTTTATTAATTAGATTATGTTAGAACGATTAAATAGAATTAAATAGACTCGCCTTGTGGATTCGGGGTGAGTCGTGTCAATAAGAATCTAAAATTAATATATTTATGGCGTGTTTACTTGTAAGATTGAGGAATTGAAATTCACAGTGGGAATGATTGATATTTTTTACTTGTTAAAATAGAATGGGGAATCGAAATGAAATATGTGGAACTCACATATTTTTAAGTCAAGGAATAGAAACTTGATTCGCATGGAATTGAGAATCAAGTCCATGCCAATCAAGTTTTCATTACTTGAACTCACCATTTTACCCCACCCACATTTTATTGTTTCATTTTTTTCTCAATTAAAATATTATTATATTAATATCATTATCATTATTCTAATAATAATAATAATAATAATAATTTTAAAATAATAATAATCATAATAATGATAATGATAATATAATAATAATGCAAATAACAACAACAATAATAATAATAACGAAACTAATAATATTAATGATCATAATTATAATAATTATAATATAATAATACTCTAAATAATAATAATAATAATAATAATAATAATAATAATAATAATAATAATAATAATAATACTTTAATGTTACTAATTTCATCATTTCACAAGCCACCTCCAGTGGCTGATCTTGGGCACCTTGCGGATCTTGTCGTTTATCATACCCGCCTTTTAAAAGAAGAAGAAGACGACGACGATGATGTGGTGTGTGCGTGTGTTTAGAACTGTACCTTAAGGTAGTGTTTGGTTTTAAAAAAGAGGAGGAGAGGAGGGGAAAAAAATGGAGATGAGCAGTAAAAATCCCATTGGATTTCTATTATTTGGTTTCTATTATAATGGAGATGAGAACAAGAGCACAAAAATTGATTTCTATTATTTGGTTTCACAAAAAATTTAAAAGGGAAAGAAATTACATGATTTTTTTATTTGGACAAGTATACCCATTGGATTTTAGTGTAAAAAAATTAATATTAGCAGTAAATATAATAAAAATAATTGTACCATAAATTAAATTAATCTAGAATATAAATTAATAAGAAAAGATTTAATTTTATATTATTTTTTTAATCAATTCATTATTATTTTATAATCAAAAGAGAAATTATCACTTCACCACCTCTGTTTTATCTTATGTTCATTCAACCACCATAAAATTTTAACATATTCTTTGCACCACCTTTTTCTTAAATTATAATTTTTATTTTTTAATAAAAATAATTTTAATAAAAAAATTATAATTATAAAATTAACTGAAAAATGTTGGGATTTAGTAAAAATCCCTCGAACACCTCTATTTGGGATTTATTTTTTTATTAAATTTAAGGGTACTTTTATAATTATAACTTTTTTATTTTTCGAAGCTTTTTTATAAGATAAAATTATCTTTTAATTATTTAGGGATAAAATTATCATTTCGTTTAAATTATTTAATGGTGTTAATGTAAAAGTGGCTAATGGATACAAATTTAAAAAGAAAAATGACTTAGAAAATATATTAGAATTTTGTGATGGTTGGATGAATATAAAACAAAACAAAGGCAGTACAGTGATAATTTCCCTAATCAAAATAAGAACCAACAAGTACTAGATGGACAACTACAAGTCGTATATCAAGGTAGAAGAATATGACATGCGGGACAAACGGTGATTGATTTGACTGAACTGCAGCCAAGGGAACCATTTTTTTGAACAATTTTAGAGCAATAATATTCAGACTCCTATGTAAAAATATTCAAATCTTGGAAAACTTTTCCACCTTGTGAAACATTGGGAAAATCTTCCCTAGTTGACGCATTGACTTGTTGTCCTCTCAATTGCTTTTGTGTGTGGTTTCTATCAACTTGGCGTCCAACATGCTTGTTTTCCGCACCGTTGTATGTATTCAAAAGCTAAGAGTCATCAAAAGATCTTTTGAATTTCAATAAACTTCGGTTTAACTATATTTATTTGATTATGTTTTTGTAATATCAATGGGGTCACCAACCCTCAATACAGTGGTTCCTTCACTTGTATTGTTGATCCTATTTTTTGTGTTAAGTTTTTTAATAACAGTTTCTTCAGAATCTAATGAAGAAGCTGATGCTCTTCTCAAATGGAAAGCCAGCCTTCAAAACCATAACCGATCTCTCCTTTCTTCTTGGGTTAAGGACACCACCAATGTTTCATCCAAAATAAGCCCATGTGCTTGGTTCGGAATCAGTTGCAATGATGCCGGAAGAGTCACCAAGATCAGCCTCTCAGGCATACGATTAAAAGGTACGATTCATGATTTCTCATTCTCAGCGTTTCCTCATCTCGCTCATCTTGATCTCACCGGGAGTGGACTCTTTGGTACTATCCCGCCTCAAATCAGGAACCTTACGAATCTCAGCAACCTTTATTTAGGATCCAATCAATTGTCAGGAAATATTCCACCAGAGGTTGGTCTTCTGAGTCATTTGAAGTTCCTTTACATTGATGCGAACCAATTAGATGGCTCAATTCCACCAGAAGTAGGTCAGTTAAGTTCTATGGTGGAACTTTTCATGTACTCTAACTACTTGAACGGTTCAATCCCTCTTTCTTTAAGCAATTTGAGCCACATTTCTAAATTGTACATTCGTAACAATTCTCTTTCTGGTTCCATTCCTCCGAACATTGGAAACTTAAAATCTATTTCTGATCTAGATTTGAGCATGAATAAATTTAGTGGTCCAATCCCTCTTTCTTTTGGTAATTTGAGCAACTTGATTTCTTTATACATCTATGAGAATTTACTTTCTGGTTCTATCCCGTCAAATGTAGGAAAATTGAAGTCCCTTGTTGATTTACAGTTGAATGACAATCAACTCACCAGTTACATTCCACGTCCCCATTGGAAATCTAACCAATTTATCAACTTTACGTTTGTCCAAAACGAGCTTTTTGGTTCCATTCCAAATGAAATAGGAAAGATGAGGTCTCTTAGCGTTCTCGATTTGAATCAAAATCAATTTAAGGGGTTCTTCCACCATCTCTGTTAGCAATTTGACTAACCTAAAAGAACTAGCCCTCATTTATAACCGCCTATCCGGTTCCATTCCTCCCTCCCTTGACAATCCCATGTTAACCAGGCTAGGATTGGATTTTAATCATTTTACAGGTTATTTACCGCTCAATATTTGTCGAGGTGGAGCACTACAAAGATTTTCCGTTTAAAACCATTTTAAAGGAACAATCCTCGAAAGCTTGAGAAATTGCACAAGCTTAATCCGAGTACGCGTTAATGGAAACAACCTTCGAAATATATCGAAGCATTGGGCATTTATCCTAACCTCACTTTCATAGATCTCACCATTGATAATTTTTATGGTGAAATCTCATCTAACTGGGGGAAATGCCCAAAATTAGGCACTCTCAATATTTCGATGAATAACATTACTGGAGGTATACCGCGTGAGATTGGAAACTCGTCTCAACTACAAGCGGTTGATCTTTCATTGAATCATATAGTTGGGGAAATTCCAAAGGAACTTGGAAAGTTAAATTCTCTAATCGAGCTCATTTTGAGAGGGAATCAACTGATAGGGCGTCTGCCTACAGAAATCGGATCACTCATTGAACTTGATTACCTAGACTTTTCTGCAAATAGGCTTAACAATTCAGTCCCAGAAGGTCTCGGCAGCTTGCTGAAATTGCACCACTTGGGCTTAAGCAACAACCAGTTTGTCCAAGAATTGCCCAAGGAATTGGAGAAACTGGTTCAACTTTCAGAATTAGATTTGAGTCACAACTTTCTTGGAGGAGAATTACCATCTCAGATCTGCAATATGAAAAGCTTGGAGAAGTTGAACCTCTCCCACAACAACCTATCTGGATCAATTCCAAGTTGTTTTGAAGGAATGCACGGGTTGTTACTCATTGACATATCCTATAATGAATTACAGGATCCAATTCCTAATAGCACAGCATTTCGAGGAGCTTCAGTGGAAGCATTAACGGGGAACAAAGGATTGTGTGGAAGTGCAAAAGGATTGCAACCATGTAAACCTCTAAGGCAACCAAAACGAAACTCTGGAGCCAAGTGGTTTGCAATAGTGTTCCCTCTTTTAAGAGCACTATTTGTTTCAATTGCGTTGATATCAATTTTCTTCGTTCTTCGAAAGCAAAAGTCAGACTCAGGAGATCGACAGAGCAACAACCAAAACCCTCGGGGATTGGTTTCTATATTAAATTTCGAAGGGAAACTTGTGTACGATGAAATTGTTACAGCAACTAATGATTTTGATGCAAAATATTGCATTGGCAATGGTGGACATGGAAGTGTTTACAGAGCTGAGCTACCATCTGGGGAAGTCGTCGCTGTTAAGAAATTTCACTCACCACTCCCATGTGATCAAACTATAGATCAAAAAGAGTTCTTGACCGAAGTTGAGGCGTTGACAGAGACTCGACATCGAAACATTGTGAAGTTTTATGGATTTTGCTCACATGCCCGGCACTCTTTTTTGGTATATGAATTTCTTGAAAGGGGTAGCTTGGCTACGATCTTGAGCAGTGATGCAGCAGCACGAGAACTGGGTTGGAGTGAGAGAATGAATGTGATCAAAGGTGTAGCTGATGCCTTGTCTTACTTGCACCACGACTGCTTTCCTCCGATTGTACATCGAGACATATCAAGTAAGAACTTGTTGCTGGATTTGGAATATGAAGCTCATGTTGCAGACTTTGGAATTGCTAAGTTTCTGCAGCCAGACTCGTCCAACTGGACTGAATTTGCAGGCACATACGGATACGTTGCACCAGGTATTTAGCATTCGTTTGTTGCCATTTTGAGGAATATTTTTATGTTATGGGCGCGGTAACAGAACAATGTAACTAGATACTGCTGAAAAAATTACGTAGTACATTCAGTAGACTTGTAAAAGCTTACTAATTTATGCAAATTTATCTTAGAAACAAAGTAAGCATCTTTTTCTTATTTTGTCCTTGACCTTGCGAGCTTGCTTACATAATGAAGATCACAGAGAAATGCGATGTGTACAGTTTTGGAGTGTTAGTGTTGGAAGTGATCAAAGGAAAGCATCCAAGAGATTTTCTTTCTTCGCTTTCATCTTCATCTGTCAACACAAACATAGCACTTGATGAAATGTTGGACCTACGGCTTCCAACTCCATCATGCAGTGTTCAGGAAAAACTGATATCAATCATGGAGGTTGCTTTTTCATGCTTAAATGAGAGTTCGAGTCTAGACCAACCATGCGGACAAATCAGGTCAACAACTACTGATTTACATCGGCCGCCTTGATCGAGTCTTAATTTGCTAAGTACACTTCTAATTTACTTGGTTTATTTTTCTCATGTAACTATAGTTTGTTTGTTCTAGTTTTCAAGAATCATGAGGCGTTGGTTATTACGTCATCCATATATACTCGGTGTATGGTGTACTCTTTCATTTAAAAATAAAGTTTGCTCATTCCTTAGAGATTTAGTTAAAAGGAGATTTAGTTAAAAGAACGTATGGGGCAGTGGTGAGCACGTTTGAGGACATGTCGAGTCTGTACCATGAAGACCTAGATTAGTAGGACAGTTTGTAATAATTAAAAAGCAATTTCTTGCAACATGTACAAACAGGTGAACCCCTCAAACGTAAACTTGAAAGTGTGTACCACTGTATTTAATTTAATTGGTGTTTCTTACTTATTGATAATGTCAAATTAAATGTGAAAAGAAAGGAATAAATAGGGGGAAAAAATTAAAATTGAGGATAATTTACAATGTAGTCCTTGTGATTTAACCAAAAATCAAATAAACCAATAATAATTAGTATTTTTCAAATAAGTGCTCCGACTGTGTCTGACCTTAACCGTGCTGCACTAAACGCAAAATCGACTTCTTAATTTCATCTCTTTCGGATTCATATCCTAATCCATTCGCCGATTCCCATGGTGGTAGCTAGGCGAGTTCATTTCTTGGCTTGATAAATTTGATATTTTGGTACCAATTTTTTTTAAAAAAATTTGTGAATTTGAAATTACTTTTCATCAGGGTAATAGCTTTGATCTTTTTTTTTTAAGAGATTTTTGGAATGATTTGTCTTAGCTTTGAGTAAATGATTTGAAGGAACTTATAGCTCTCGCCAATTGTCTTGAATGCTCAATGGCTTATACTTAGTAGAATCTCCAATGTTGTGATAATAACTTTGATGGTTAAAACTCGATTGTGAATTTCGGTTGAATGATTTAATTTACATTTGATTCTTATACCGACCTCCACCAAGTTAATCTTTTTTCTGGATGTTTAACTTTGTTATGTCAAAGTTAATTAGTTGATGCCCTATATTTGATCAATGTGGATGGCTGATCAAAATTAAAGATTTCTTGGCAGAAATACGACATCGGAGCATTGAAAAAACATGACTGACGTTCAATTTTAGTTTGTGAATTTCTGGAAAGGGGTAGATTGGCCATAATCTTGAGCAACTAATGCGGCTACAAAAGAGTTATGTGGGTTGGAGTGAGAGAGTGAACGGGATAAAAGGCATTGCCGATGCCTTGTCATATTCATTTGTTGCCATTTTGAGGAATATTATCATGCAACACATTCTATCGAGTTATAAAAGCTTACTAATTTATACGCATTGATCATTTTTTTTTTTTGAGAGGAAAGCATACTTTCATAAACTACGAAAAAATACAAAAGATGCGGTGAAAAGATGAGGTGGACATGTGCCTAGCCACTAAACAGGTTCATTGACATTTAGAGCTTTCTTTGCTAAGTCATGAGCAATGCCATTACAAGTTCGTGAAGTAAACTGAACTTTAACTTCCTTAAGCCTTTGCATCTGATTTTGGACTTCTGAGATAATCCATGAAAGCTCTAAATTGTTCCTGTTTTTTTCCAATGATTTGATTTACTGCCTCTAAACAATCGCGCTCAATTATCATGAAGGTTGCCTTTTCTTGCTTAAATGGGAATCCAGAATCCAGAGTAATCATTATTACTATTTGAGTTTTAAATATTTACCTTCATTTCTCATTGTTGCACAAGTTAATTTTACGTATCATGCTTATGCAGGCCTTTTTTCAGAACCAAAGAATGTTAGTAGGCAGAATTGCGCAACTAGAGGAGGATGTAATTCATAATTAATTAGTCTGTCCTCAACACAAAATAGAAAAATTTAGTTGACAGATGGCCACAAAAGACTAGCTTCGTTTTTGCTTAAAAAGAAATAAAATCTACTTCTATGGCCTCCGTAAACCAACGGCTTTAATGCCCCCAATTTCAAAACTATCATTGATGCGGAGCCATCGAACCTGGGCTATATATTCAACTTTTCCACGTTCCATTTCTAGCCTGAAGCTTTTGAGAGCATGGACACACTTGACGCTAGAAAACCCTCGCGAGATATGGCCCAAAATCTCTTTAGCCATAATTTTGGTACGAAAGCCGATAAATTAATGGTCCTTATTAATTATGAATTACATCCTCCTTTAGTTGCAAAATTTTGGATAAAAAATTTGGACCAGGTTTCGATGCTCAACTGAGCTTGTGCTGGTTGTTAAGTGCTAAATTAACAGTTAAGATTTGTTCAATATGAGTTTCACGTGGATCTCAATGAACTCTTGACCATAGATTTTGTACCGCGTGCAACACAATATGCTTACGGTTTAAAAATAAAATAAATCATGTTAAAACTTTGTTTCAGTACTTTATGCATCGACAATCATTTTCTTTGTGCACAAACTTTTTATCCCTGTCGATAAAGAAAGTTTAATGGTCCATCTATTAGTTTACAACTGCTTATTCTCATTGGAATGAAACAAAATTAATTGTCTCTTTGTTTTAAAAACTAAATAGTAATAATTTCTTGAATATTCATGAATTAACAAAAGAATTGTGAATAAAATTCTGTTTGGTATTGAGATATTACAATTTGTAAAATTACAGTTGTTGTGAAAAATAAAATTATAACAATTAAGTAAAAATTAATAATATGTAGTAAATATAACTTTTAAGTAATAATTTTGATAAAAATAATAAAAATATTATAAGTTTTTCATTATTCAAGTGTAAATCAAATTATATTATCTTTCAAAATATAATAAAATAATGATAAAACTATAAATTCTTATATAAATTTATTTTGTATAAACTAATATAGCATAAATTTATTAGTTACAAAATAATAAAAATAAAATGTATAAAATAAAATATATTTAATTTAATTAATTTAATTATATCATTTCAATTTATATAAAATAAATTTGTCTAAAAATTATAATTCTATCATTACTCTTATAAACAAAAATCACCGATATATACACTATTCTATTTGGGAGAGTGCTCAATCCAATTTTTCCGTCGAATATGACTACTCTTAACATAAAAACCAATGGACCCCATTGACAGGACATCATGTGGGCCCACTAATCTTGATGACCACATCCTTTTCCATGTGAAAAAAACAACCCGGCTTTACAACACTTCATAGCCGCCCCATTTTTTCTCACCCATATCAATGTCCACGTGTCATACGTCAATTGCTTCTTTGGTTCTAATTAGAGGTGTCGAATGGGCCAAACGGTACAAAACACAGTACGGACACGATATATTTTCGTACAGCACGGCATGATAAGAGTATGTTTCGGTAAAGCACGTGACACAGCACGGCACATACGTGGACCGAGCTGAACTTAAAATTTTAGACATGCAGGTTTTAAAAGTACGGTACGATTAGAGATGGATCAAAACACGACACGCGAAAAAAAACGAAATAAACATGTTTCATTTTTAATAAAAGTAAACTTAAAATTTTATGATTTTATAAATAATTTGAAATTGAATAAAGTAAACTTAAAATTTTATGATTTTATAAATAACTTGAAATTAAATATTTTAATATATTTTATTAGCTCAAGTTTTTTAAATTTATTTAATCCTTAGTTTCAAAAAAATTATAAATGATTTATATTTATGATTTATTAAATAAATAATTTATATCATGATTTTATAAATATGTATTCATATTATTTATGAACTATGATAAATGATTCTATATAATTTCAAGTTAACAATTAAATTAACCCTTAAGAAAAAATTATTATTATTGAATATGTACTTAAGTTTTAAATTTTAAATTTTATTAAATTTAAATAAAGGTACATGAATTCAAAAAGATATATTAACAACTTGATATGTGCTCTTACAAAAATTTTAAAAAAAAAATTAATAGATTTTTTTTCTTAGAAATAGTACGGTACAGGATGAACAAGCACAAATGGACCGGAGCTAAGAAAAAAAAATTAAGCACAACAAACAACGCATAGTGGATAGGGTATAGCCCGTTTGCCAGCTCTAGCCTAATGACGCCTAATTACAAGATTTTCATCAAATGCACGTACAAGATGGGCCCCACCTCTATGCAGACCACACCCCCTATTCTCTTTGTGAAAAGAAAATAAAATTACTTAAAAAAATCTCTAATTCTCTCTATCTTCTCGTGATATATTATAGTCAATTTTTTTATTTTTTAAAATAAAAAAAATTCAACTAAATATTCCTTTTGAGAAATTATAAAAACAAAATTATATAGTAGTGAACTTCCTTGCATGAACATGACCTTAATTCAATTTATTAAACATACGGATATGTTACTTTAATATACTTTTTTCATATAGTTTACAAAATGTAGTGCTTATTTTCTTTTGTATACCAAACAATAGATGTGTATATTAGGTTGAAGCAAATATAATATTATAAACTAACGACATGTTGTATCATATTTGGTAAAATATTTAGCATTGACATCTTATGACAATATTATTAAATCTTCAATGAAGACTATTCATTGTATTAAATAATTTTATGTGATATAGACCATATCTTTCATTATAATGGAAGCTATGAAGATAGATTGTCTCAACTTTGCATTAGGATTTTATACTTATAAGTAAATGGTATGATCTAAACCTTACACATGAAAATTGTTCCATAGTTTACCTATCAATAAAAGATTTGATAATTTCTTAATTCTTGATTGTAAATATTAGAATATTCTAATACAATATTAAATTTACCTTAAATTTAATTTATTATTGTCACATTGTAAATCTAAAGAATTAATTTGAATTGGCAAAATTATTACGCTAAAGAAAGGTACATCACATTTGGCTAGAATTGTCTATTAAAGTAATATATACGTGTTTTTGTATAGATACATTATGTAGCAAAAAAAATGAAGTTTTGTTAACAAACTTGGCAAATATCTAAATTGCAGTGTTGATGGTAAATAATTACTCTCCTTTAGAATCCATTTGCTTTTAGGCTAAATCAAAAGAAAGACGATAGATTCACGAAACTTCTGCCTTAAAAAGGTAAAAGGTCAAAATTGGATAAATAATCTACGGAAAATGCTACTTACCCCGAATTTGCGCCCCCGACTCAAGCCCCGAATTGAAACTCACAGTTTTGGTCAAGCCAAAAACTCACCATTTTGATTCAACTCAGCCACAATTGCATCCTATTGTCCATCGAGATCTCCAGCCACAATTGCAATCTCGCCATCGTCGATCGAGCTCTCTAGCCACTACTCACCACCACCGTCACCCATAACCCACAATCATCACGCGAGCCCAGCCACCACCGCTGCCATCACTGGCACTCACAAAGCACCAGCCACGGCTCCCCTCATAAAGCCCAGCCACGGCTCCCCACGACCATCACATAACAGCCAACAGCCATAACGAACGAGATAATTCTGTACCTGATGCAATTCTTCTGCACTTGATTTAGGTAGCTGTTGATTGAGGTTTTAGCTGATTGTTACTCCAGATAGTGTTTGTGTGCTTGTGTTTTTGTTTATGTTGTCATGCTTCTACACTTGATTTAGGTAGCTGTTGATTGAGGTTTTGGCTGATTGTTACTCCCGATTGTGTTTGTGTGCTTGTGTTTTTGTTTATGTTGTCAATTACTCTGTTTGCTTTCTATTATGTTCTTGGAATTGAATGTAAATGCATACGGCAAAAACGTATTAGATGTTATAATCAATGGCTTATTACACTAAAATTTAAACTGGCATTTGTGTCCACTACCTATAAGAGCTTAATTTGGAAATTCTAGGTATACCTGCCATTCTGTAGCTGAAGCTACTTATTCTCCTATCTAGTGGAGACGGTTTCTTCTGTGTTGTTTCTTACTTCCTCTTGGATATTGTGTGTGGTTTTTGGCAAAACCAGCATTGTTAATTCCATGTCATAGGGGCTTTTTTATATTATTGCAATTATGTAGCTTCGCGAAACAAATTGAAGCCGTGAACAAACCCTTTTTATTCCGAGTGCATTTGGCAAATGGTTCTTTTCTCTTTTGGAATGTATTATCATCATTTAGATGGGATCAGTTGATCTCTAATTTTACTATACAACATTTAGAGATTATGTTTGTAAGGAGAAAGTGTTTGAACATTTAAATGAGAATATTCTCTACAATAGTTGTAAAGTAGAGCATTAAGATCTCTACCGGTATATAGCTAGGCATTTCCCATTTTGAAAATTTTCAACTCCTTCATAGCCGTGGTTAGACAACTTGGCATATATGTGTTTGTGCTAGATTGCCGCTTGCATTACATTAACTATCACGTAATATTTAGAGTGTGTTGTGTGAATCCATTCAATCCTATAAGGCCTAAGGTGGCCATGTTTGCAAACTCTATTGTCTTTTTAGGCCTTATAATTTACTACAATAGGGATTCCAGACATATTCAAGGTTGTAATTGGCTATAATGTGAAAACAACATGATTAAAAATGGGAGGAGCAAAGTCATTTGTCTTCCAATTATGTTGATAAAAAATAGTTTGACTAGATAGATGTTAGTTTTCTATGCTTCATGCTAGTGGAATCATCCATTAACCAACTTTGCTTTATTCATGATGAGCTTTATTAGATAAGGTGTTGTTGATTTATGGACTGATTGTGACATCAAAACCTGGCTAGATTAGTCTTTGTCAATGATTGTTATAAAGTTTCGGATAGATGAGCAAAATCATCCATTAACCAACTCACCGCTTTGTTAGTGTTTGGCCTTGAATTGGGTGTGAGCCTTGAATTATTAGTACCCAAGACCAAACCAAAGCATTGAGTTAATTAAAACACAACCAAGCACAAATTTCAAAAGCACAAAGCTAAATTCAAAAAAGCAAGCACAAATCTCGGGGCGGGGGCTTTACCCTTTATTAAGCTTAGCTATTGTCACAGTTCAATTAGTCGCAAGTTGGATTGAGATAATCAACTGAAATCTTTACTCGATCACTACCTTTAGTGTTTGGCCGGCACATAAATTATTGTTATTTTATTTTTTTGAATTATTGTTGACCGCTCTTGTTGTAATGCTCTTTTTTCCTTATCTTTTCCTTTCTTTTTGTATTGTAGTTTCAACATTCAATAAATAACAATGTCATCTAGCACAAGTGAAATTCCAAACTCGTTGCAACTATGTAATGGATACTATTAATCAGATGGAGTTATTAACATCACGTACAACAAAGAATCAAAATCGTAAATTTTGGCTTTGTAAAGGATGTAAGAACTTTCGATGGGCAGAAGATAGTAAACCTAGTGAAGAAAAAATTGACTTATTAGTAGAGGAGAAGTTGGCATTGGAGATTGAGTGTTTATCCGTTAAATTTCAATTATGTCATAAACAACTTGAGCATATGCAAGAATGTGAAATGCAGAGGCGATTGTATGATGGCGAACTTCGAAGGAGACAAACACCAAGATATGATTATATTAAAATATTTGTGATTGTTGTGCTATGTTATCTATTCAAGTGTTATTTTTAAGTTGTTTTAATTTGTACTATGTAACAAGAAAAGAATAGTAGACATGTAATAACGTTTTTTTTGAAATATAAGTTTCTAAGTTATTTCATTATATTATGTTAGAAATTATATTTAATTTGTTATTCTTTGCAAAGATAAATATAAACTCGCAATTATAGATGTGAATTAACTACATTGAACAACTGAATATCCAATATAGATTCAAACAATAATAAAAACAAAATAATACATCAAAACACAAGCTAACTTCGATCATGTGCTTGGTTCATTAGTTGAAAATTCCGTCCAATTGGCATCCTCGAAATCTTGTTATATAAAATGTTGGAAGTTTACATGATGAGCTCCTCCATAATTTATCCAAGGCTAATAGTAGGAGGGAAAAAGGCATGTTGTGAGGTCTGTGGGTAGTCATTGTACAAAAAAATACAAATTACTAAACAAATAACAATGAAACAACACTAACAACAAGTAGAAGTAAACATTAAATGGATATTCCAAAAAAAAAAAAATTACCATAACCATATGACTCTCTTGTGTTGGGATTATAGTAGCCACTTGAGAAGATAAATCGTGTACCTTTGAGTCCTACGAAAGTAAACAAGACATATTTAAAAGTTGTATTAAACTAATTAAAAATGAATATGATAAATTAATATAGGTGACTTTGATATGCCCCCAAGGGTGTAGTCGAGTTGGTTGGCAGTGTATTCTGTCGCCCTTCACTTGTGTGGACTCGGGTTAGAGCCTTGGCGATGGGGGGGGGATAAAAATTGATTTGGGCTTGCCCACCCCCCTTTCTTTTTTTTTTAAAAAAATGACTTTGATATAATGGAATTACCTTTATAGTTATACCCAATGAAGTATTGTTCGACTTCTGTTTTAGCTTTTTAAATTGCTTTTGCTTCTTTTGAGAAGGTGGGCGATGTTGAGTACTAGAAAGTGTGTATTTATAGTGGAGAAAATCATCATTTTACACTCCAAGTCTCACTGACATCCCTATTTTTATGTCTTTAAGTCCTCAGTAATTTAATTATGTATGTTTTATTTTAATTAAGTATTTTATGTATTTTAGGGGATATCATGGTCATTTCACAATAAACGAGATATCAGATGGAAAAACGGACAGCACTTTTGAACTCACGACAGTCGAAAACCTTAGGAGGAGCATAAAAGAAAAAAATCGATCATTGTTCACGCTCACATATACTAGATCGTTCACACATACTGATGACGGTTGATATATACACATCGACATACTTTATTCATGGACTGCTCATGTATCTTGTCTGTTGACGCCAAGATGCATCAGCATGCGATGACGTGGCACTATACGATGACGTGGCGAGATTTGATTGGGCGAATGATGTGGCATTGACCGCTTGTGGCATTGATCGATGATGTGGCGTTGATTGATGACGTGTCATGATCCTATTGGACCAAAAATGTTGACCGGTGACGTGGCAGAATATTAGTGGATCGAAAAAAACGTGTGTACGGTACATGCATATACACAGAATAACAGCCCTGATGATGTGTTCCATCCAATAGGAACTTGCCACGTGGCGCAATCCTGAGCGTCCAAATTGTTTTGATCCGATGGCCATGATTTACTCAGTGTATCTATAAAAAGGGGGCTCCCCCCCCCCTAATTTGACACCCCTGAATCCATTTTTGGACTCCATTTTCTCTAATTCCATCTCCATCTTGTATTTTCTACGTATTTTAATAAAATTCCCATTTTACCCCTAGTTAAATTATGAGTGGCTAATTTCCTTTCAAGTTTGGGTTGAAGGTGAAGTCTCAACATGCGCCATGGGCTTAATTTGGTAAATTTACTTTTCTTTCCCCTTTAATTTATGTGATTGTTTTGACTTTTCGTAGACAGATAGTAATAATCTTGTCTGGATATCGGCTGGAACAACCGCCTCCATAGGCAAGATTATTACTATTTGGCACGAGAAGCCCTTAGCACCATATCTATTAGAGTGTGGTTCATGATGAGTGGAAGTTCCCCCTTCATGATTTAATTGGTACTAATAATGAATGTTAAGCCGATAGTGCATGTTGAGACAGATCCGGAGATCCAAGCATTTCATTTTAATAGTTTATTCCAACAGCGTTAAGTTAAATATTGCCTACATCATTTTCATTATAAATTCAATCATCCACTAAGAAAATTAATTCTACAAGCAATTAAAATCCACCTCCTCGTGGGATCGACACTCGTCACTGTTGATCTATTCTACAATAGATTCGTGCACTTGCGAGTTCAATAAAATTTGCACAACAGGCGACCTTTACGAAAAGATACTACTGGATCCTGTATGATTTTTGTACAACTTCCTTCTCCTCCAACAACAGTTGTATCTTCGCTTTCACTACGAACATTCAGAGATACATCCTTCATGACTTTTTCGATCCAAGTCAAAACACTTTTATGACTTTCTTCATTTTTTGAAGCTACATCAGCAACATCATAAAAGGCAATACATTCTTTTTTATATCGCTGATGTTCAATGCTGGAACTACGTACATCATAACTGACTTTTACTCGACTATAGCATCTCCGCACATCTTTCCTCCATCTCCGAATGATATACTTCTCAGGAAGTAATGTTATACGTTTATGTATCAATACTACAATGGCATGTCTGCAAACAATCCCTTTACATTCAAACATTAAACATGCACAACAAATTTCACCGTTATCTTTTTCAAAAATAACTTCAAAAGTCTTCTCTTTACTTTTTCCGTCATTTTCGATGATTTCATATTTTGATCCCCCACAACTGAAAACCTCACAATACATCTTATCTATTAGCTCCTGTTGAAATTCTTGAAACTTGGAAATAGTGTATACTTCCTCAACTTGTTTTTCCATTGTAAAATTGGTACAACATGACATCCGTTGGTCAAGCACCTAAGCATCCGCTTGCCATTCAGTTTCAATTTTACTTTCCATTGTTTTCTCATATTTCTCCACAAACTGCTTCAAAGTTGTTTTTGAGTTAACATACCCATCAAAGAAAGCATTCATACTCTCACTACGTTGAGTGGTTGACATGCCAGCCCAAAAAGTAGTTTTAACAAAACATGGAACCCAACGATATCTTTCCTCATATAAACCATTTAACCACTGATTATCACCAAGATCATATTTATCTAACATGTCATGCCAAGCTTCCTCAAATTCAACAGGAGTCTCTGAATCATAAACAACAAAATGCAATGAAACTCTAATAGCATGATATTCTACATACCTTCCCAACTTCTCAGACACTTTTTTCAGAATATGCCACAAACACCATCGATACCTAGTATTTGGAAAAACAATCTCAATTGCATTTTCATCGCTTTGTCTTAGTCTGTAATGATTCCAAGGGGAAGAGAGCCTGACATACATGATAGCCATATGTCAAATAACCACGCAAATGTCTCTGTGTCCTATGCGAAATCAACTTACATCCTAACAAAATAGAATGACCGTGATGATTAACTCCAACAAATGGAGCAAATGACATGTCATATTTATTCGTAAGGTATGTGGTGTCAAAGGTAACAACATCTCCAAAGTCTTTGTAGGCTGCCCTGCTTTTTGAATATACCCAAAATACATTTTTTAACCGACCCTCATCATCTAAGTCAAGACTGAAGAAAAATCCATCATATTTTGCTTGCATTCTTTTAAAATATTTTTGAATTGCAGCAGCATCCCCTTCTCCGAGCCTTAATCGCCTAGCTTTGTCAACATGATTTCTAGCATCTTTTTCTAAGAATGGGACATTTTCAAAGCCACCAGCCTCAACAACAATAGACTTGAAACTTGGAGCCATTTTAATTCCTGCTTCTTCATTGATTTCAAGTCGTTTTTTTTACATAAGGACTAATGGTACAGTTGCATCATTAATACCTACTCTTGCTTGGACTTACGGCATGGTTGTGTTCAAGGTACAAATTTCCAATCACTCATTTTTCAATAACAAAATCCAAACATCCCCAATTTTAGCATTGCATCCAATTTTCTAGTTAGGTTGAAGCCGCAAAACATGATTAGATTTGCTTTTTGACTTGTCGTTTCGCCCACAAGTAAATGTCACATATCTCATACTCCCATCATCCCCCTTCTTACAAGATCTCTGCATTACTGGAAACCCCTCTTGTTGGCCATAACTTTGTAATATTCAAACATTTCATCTGGACTATTAAAACACATCCCAACCTCAGGTTCAACAATTTTTTCCACCGATTTTTCATTATTTCCTTCAAAATCAACCTCCTACAAATCTTGCAATTCCTCGACTTCATTAACCTTTACTTCATCAACCTCGTCCATTATTACTACAAATAATAATAATTAATAAATGTTACTTCAGCTCACAAATCAAAATGAAACAGCTCTAGATTCGTTAAAATTATAAACAAATTCAAAACATTATTAATTAGTTATCCTAAATTTATTAAATTTATAAATAATAATATAGAAACAAATGCTAATATAGATACAAATGCTCACAATTTAGCTCACAAAACAAAATAAAACAGCTCAAGATTTATTAAATTTACAAACAAATTAAAATAATTCAAAATATTATTAATTAATTATCCCAAATTCAATAAATTTAGAAACATTAAAATAGATACAAATGCTCACGATTCAGCCCACAAATCAAAATAAAACAACTCCAGATTCATTAAATTTCAAAAAAAAATTCAGAATATTATTAATTGGTTATCCCAAATTCATTCAATATGTTACCTTATGCCAAAGCCCACGTTCAAATTGAAAGGAACCAGTTGGGGTTTTGCAATTTAGAGTTTCTATAGTACTTAGGATTTTGTAGCTGGAGAAATGTGGTTGAAAGGAAACCGAAGAAGGAAGTATATGCTCGCACTTGACACAACACTCAAATCAACTTTGCAGAACCGGGTTTTGCAATTTACAGGTTCGGTACTTGGGCTTTGTAGCTAGAGAAATATAGTTGAAAAGAAATCAAAGGAGTGTGGTTGAAATGGATTGAAGGAGAACGGAAAACACACGAAGGAAATCAAAGGAGAAGCTTGCACTTGATAGTTGACCGAACATGAACAGACGACGTCGTGTGGCTAAAACGCACTGAAGGAGAACGTAAAACGCACACAGAGAGCTGGAAAGGAACCAGACGACGTCGTGTGGCTGAAACGCACCGAAGGTGAGCGCAAAACATACACACAGAGATGACGCACCAATTAAAAAATTTTAAGATCAAAATGACGTCGTTTAAGTGGGAATTTCAGGGTTTGACTCGGGAGACATAGCAACGCTGATAATCTACCAATTAATCAAACAAACAAGGTCCCACGCATTTAATGAGAACTTGAGCTTTTGCTTTATCTCAGAAGCAAGTTGAGTGTCATGTGATTTAAGATTAAAATATTAATCAAACTACAAAGTTATATCATTTAAGAAATCATATTTAAGTATTTACTTAATTAAAGGTCGTTAGCTACCAAGTGACTTTAGATTTAAAATTTTAGATAAGACTCTAATTGATCTCGCATGTGAGGATGTTAATTCACTAAGCACCATGTGGTATTTTCTTTAAGGATTTTTGAGTTGTTTCATGGTTGTGAGAATAAAATTTAAAAATAATAAAAATAGAAATAATTATATTGTGCATGAGACCACATCTGAATCGTTCATTCATATAAAAATATGAATTCAATTATCACGTATATGAAATAAATTTAAAAAATAGATTAATTAACATCGCAGTTATAAGTTGACTTTAAATTTCTAATGAATCCATCATAATATTCTTTGTTTGCTAATTACTCATATTAAAATTTAAGTTATTAGATAAAGATCTAACATTAATATTTGAAGTTAATACCTCAATAAAATTGTGTAAATTCGATAAAAAAAATATTAAATTCAAATAAAACTAAAATTTGCATGTTGTTTAGCTAGTTTTGGAATGACATAGTACTCATGAATATGTTTTTGGTTCGGTATCTCAAAGTGCAAGAAAAGTCGGAGAAAACTTTAAAATCGTGGGGTTTAATAGCATTATGAAATAAATTTTTAAAACCGCAGTGCTATTAAACTAATTTTTAAAACGGCAGGGTTTTAAAATTTGTTCAAACTTTTTCGCACTTTAAATTCTTGAATTAGAACATTTATATGGTACTCGTACAGAATTATGATGTTCAATAATTATTACGAGCATAATAAGATTTTTTGATTCGCCATATCTTTAGGAAATAAATGAAGTCTATTATTAAAAAAAATAATTGCCAGCAAAAATATACTCCATTTTCAACTATTCATATCCGAAATCTTAGAGCATCTCTAAAAGAATCTATTAATTTTACTTTTCAAATATCTATTTACTTACCTATGTGATAAAAAAGTGAATGAAAAAATATATTATTTTGTAAAAGACTTTTTAAATATAAATAATTTAATATTATTTTAATCAAATAAATATTTTTTTAAAAAAAATAAATGGTAATTAAAGCACTTATCTTCTTCTCTCCAATAAAAAGTAATAAAATATAAATTGAAAAGGGAAAAAATAACTCTACAAAATTAAAAAGAGAAAATCATTTCTTATTTAAAAAATCTTAATTAGAATATCTTTTAGAAGGTTAAATATTAATGTGACTTTTTAAATAAATAATAAAATTTAATTTAAAGAGTATTTTGAAAATACTATTGCAAAATGGTATATTCCGCATTAATTAAAAAAAATGATACGTTAGCAGGCAAGTTCACACGAAACCCGCCTAAAATTGCCGGGAAAAAAAAAAAAAGAATACGTTCATTCAATTTATCGCGATACGATAAATACCCAACAAAAGTCATATCAATTTCACCGTCAAAACTATGGGTATTTTTTTCTAATGTATATTAAAGAATTTTTTTAAAAACAAATAAAAGCGAAAGAAAAAGCAACAACTGTACTGAAACTCACTGTTCCCCATTTCCCATTGAATAAAATAAATACAAAGGACTCGTGAGTGCCTTCCATTTCCCTCCTATTTTTGTCACCCGCCACTTCCTCATCTCGCCACCTGCTTCCCCTACTACACCCAAAAAACGTCACCGCCTCATTCTCACTCCCGCTTCACACCCCTCTCCTTTTCCCCACATTCCTTCATTTCATATCAGCTCAATTCATTTTATTAACATTAATAATAATTTTATCGAAAAAAATCAATCAAAAGGTAACTCCAATATCTCTTTCAGCTTTTACTGCTGCTTAATTTTGATCGACTATGACGATATACTAAAGCTTCAATTTTTTTAGTCAACACTTTTGCTTCAAGATTTCATTTTACCTTCCTTGAAAATCAAACCTCACCTAATTTGCTTTAAGTTTTTTTTTTTTAGCTGAAAATTGATACAATTTTCACTTTATTTTCTCCTAAGTTTGTACCCAGATTTGCTGTTTTTGTCTAGAGTTTCTATTTTTTATATTTTTGTGCGGAGCTAAGCATGACTTTGGTCGCGGCTTTATATTATTTTAACATATATTAGACTAATTTATTTATTTATTATTTTTTAAATATGGTTTGAGACTTTTGATGTTTCATTATTTATTATACACGTGTAATGCAATGGCTGTAATAAATATCGTATTGCAAAGTTTAAAGCTTTTGCATGTGAATGACTGGATGTGCGTACACTTTCTTTGATGTTTAGATTCATATATGTGGTGGTCTCTACTCTGGGTACACGTTAGATTTTAATTTCATGGCATGGTTCATTTGACCAAATTTTGTTGTTACTTGAACCGATGAACACGAATTTTGAAGTGAATACGTGTGTTTGATTGATTGGATTATGCAAGATTCCTTTGTAGAATTATTTTAATCCCACAAAGAGTATGATTCAACAAATAGCTTTGGGAATGGTATTGATTCTAGTCCTGTTTGTTTATTCATATAAGAGCGTTGGTGCAACCTTCAAATTCCTTTTGAACTACGTAGTTATATATTTGGATTAGTTTATAGCATATCCACTGTTGATTGTTGCATTTAGATGTTTTTTGGTACTTTCATTCTTGATTGTTTATCATGTGTTAGTTAAAGAGCAAACATTATAGGTGTTCATGATTGATTAGTGGTCTTTAGTATAACGGGTTTGTGGCTGATTTTCACTTTCTTATTTGATTTTGTTTATGCAGTTCTTGTAGCGAGATTGTGTAATTTGATTATACAGATACTTTCGTAGCTGATGGCTTCGCCAGATATTGAGTCTCTATGGCTTTGTGCCGCCGGTGGATCCTCCTGTGGATCGTTCAATATACGCATGGAGTAGGGGAATGCAACCGATATTTTACATGTGCTGGAAGTTCCCACCTCTTCTGTATCCTATAACTGTAATATACCCAAGCCACCACCTCTCCCTAGTAAGCCCTGTACAAAAACCAAATTTCCAAATTTCCCACCTCTAGCGTGTATTCTTCACTTTAGATAATGAAAAATCTTATGTGACCTCTCATCCATATAGTGGATTGATGTTTGATGATGACCTGCTATCTTAAATGTATGCCACAAGTCGAAACACGTAAATGTTTTGTGTTATTTTATATTTATGTTTATTTTATTATATTTTTAATTTAAGGACCAAATTGTGTTTCACATATGAGGTTATCTAAAATACTCCACTTACACTAAGTATTATGTGAAACCATTTTAACTAACCCTTGAGCTCACCTAAGCTACTCTAAGCTAACATATCTCCCTAAATTAACTCCTACGGCTCTATTGAGCTGTCCTCATTGTTCTCCATATAAGTACCTCAGCTCAAAACACAGATCACTTTAGGTTACCATCAAGTGTACCCCAACTATATCATTTAGCCCAAACATCAGAAAAACACATTTAAATCCAAACTTAACATAAGCTTCCCTCAAATATAAATTTATTTGTTTGATTTAAATTTGAGATAGATCTAATGAGAATTACTCAATTGGTTCGAATTGGATTCTAACGAAAATTTGATGAAAACATTAACATTCTCACATCGCAAAAATTTTTTTTTAAAACAAATGTCACCTGTTTTATTTAAGGCTTAGTATTTCATGTCTAAGTAAGCATAATCTATTCAAATACTAAAACGTAAAATTAACCTTAAAATCAGGAAAATCAACAAGCTTAGTAACGTGAAAACTTTTTTTGGGTCTTTTCCTTCCACATTGAAATTGATATTTCGAAATCAAAGATATATTCTAAAAAAATCCAAATTCAATTTCATAGAGCTGGACCCTTTCTATTCGGAATTTCTTATGTTTATTGAGAATTAACTATGATATAAATAGATAAAAGGAATAAGTAATAAGGATGAAGAAATTAGGTAAAGTTAGGAAGTAAATGAAAATAATAATAATTAACTGTAGTATTAAATATGTGGAAACTCAATCCAGACCACTTCCATTTTGAAATGCCACTTGTCACTAGATTTTTCAAAATCTAGGATGGTAATTAAATTTTTCATATGCTTAAGTTTTTTTTTTTTTTTTTGGTTCGTAGTGTCAAAAGTTTGTTGATGTCCTATATTTTGTCTATGTGGGCTAAAACCTCTTGAGCGACAAAAATAAGCAGACGGAAAGAAGATTAAAACAATAAAACAATTGAAAGACCAAGTCCTAGTGGCTAGTCTATTGATTTCTAATTTATCTTTGACGCTGTGTTTCTCTTCTTCGTTTTTTGCATACCAGTTGATGAAATGTTGGATCCTCGGCTTCTTTCTTCCTCGCCGAATGTTCAGGGCAAGTTGATATCAATTATGGAAGTTGCCCGTCCATGTTTAGATGCAATTCCAAAATCAAGACCAACAATGCAAACACTCACGCAACAATTACGTATTTAGCTTGGTTCATTTTTCTCATGCACATTCGCAGTGGTTGCTCTGATCTTTCTATTAAAGTAAATACTATCAATCAGAGTTTCAGGTATTAACATGCTAGCTTCACTTTTCCAAGAACTTACTCTGCTTCTATATGGCCTCTGTAAACCTACTGCATCAATTTGTTTTGCAGCCTCATCTAGCTCAAGGTCTCTTTAATTCCCACATCTAGCTCAGATACCTAATGCTGTCAATATGGGATCATTACAGATACTGAAGATTTTCCCAAAGAAATTACGGCTAATGAAGTATGGCTTCAGTTGATGGAGACCAAATATTTAAAGGGGCTTGATTTACAAAAAACCGATTCTCTAGTCCACCTTGGTCTAGGAAAGCACCAGCCGCTTCTGGCAGCGCCACATTAAATAAAGCATGGCCTAGCCTTAGAAGCATCAAAAAGCCCTTGAGAAATGGATGCAAATAAAGATTTTGAAGAAAAAACCAAAGGAAGATCAGGTCTTATAATTCATGGTTGGGCAACATAAGTGCAATTATTGTCCGCCAAGTAATGGAGGGGGCAAATCTTTGCCCACTAGGCAAGAGGATAGTAAGTTCAAAATTTTGTTTCAATAAGATACGTATTTCTATTACTATGAAATTTATAAATGGAGTAGTTAATTGTTTTGTCCATTTTTCAAAGGCTTAAAGGGGCGCAGAAAGACACAAGAACTGTAATACACGGTGGATATGCATGTTCAATACCTGAAGGGATATGCGTGGGTGTGACAATTGCGAAATGGCCGCTCTCTGCTGAGCAGCTTTACGCAATGAGAAGTTTATTTACAAGTGAAGAAAACGGTTCGGGGGCTGCAGCTGGACTAATTTATTATCAAATTATACTTCTTTGCTGTGGGGATAATTCGTGACTTGCCCTCAGATCAGTGAATTTGCAAATTATGCCCAAAGTGTTGTATCCATTCTTCTAATATTAGTAATAAGCATTCTTTGTAAATTAATTGATCAAACTATTACATGGTGCAAAATCTTGGTCACAATGTTAGTACATTGGAAAGATGGCTCAAATTAAAAGTCCTCGGTAAAGCAAGATTTATTAATAATAGAAAAAAGGGTTAGAAAATAATTAGGAGAATCTGTAATTAAGAAAGTCCCACTTTACTTTGAATAATAAGTTCTGTAATTGATCAGGAGGAGGATTCTCAAACCAAATAAAATTAGGACAACGCAAATCTGCTATTTATTCAGTTTAATTTTGTTCGCTAAAGAGCTGATTGATATAAAAATGAAAGGAAATTCTAATTCAACATTTGAAGTCTCTCTGTGTCAATCATTTTTGCATCTTAATCAAAGCCAATATTATGAAAAAATTACGGGTATTGATATTTGACAAAGTTATTTAAAAAAACATAAAGTATTTTAGGGCTAGGAAATTCTGATGATAAGGATGACTTCAGACGTTGGGATATTATTATTTGGCGGTCAGCTTCAACACCATTATTTACGGTGCAGAAAAATACAGTTCTGAAGGGGCAGTTTGGTCCAGAAGCGATAGTTTGCACTCTCTCAGCTTTTTAAGGAGCTGGGTAAGAAAGTTTGATGGTTTTGTCTGGACAGTGTCTCAACTTCTGATGAACGCGCATTCGTATTCTTGCTTTTGGTAGGTTTGTTTGCTTTAAGCCTTTGTAAAGAGTATTTGGGTGCCAACGGATTTAGCTAAAATAATCGAGAGCGACCTTTTTTTTTTCAATTTTAAAGACTGATATCATAATAAGAGGATTACTATATTTACAGTTAAACAGCTACAAAGAAGAGGGGCGGATCTCCATGGAGTTCAGCGTGGGTAATTGGCCCCACTCAACAAAAGATTTCTCTTCTTTTCATATTAACTTTTAGAAAATTTTGTTTGTTAATAAAGAAATTTTGATATTGAGGTCAATTTTATAAATTATTAATTTTTATTATAATTTTGCCTCTAATAAATTAAACTTTTAAATCTGTGCCCCTTACTAAAAACTCCTTGACTCTATGAAGCCCAGCCCAAAATTTTATTTTTATTAATATTTAAGGAATAATTGTTCTATTTACAAATTGTGAAGGAGAGGAAAATCACTGCTCAATTATTTAATTAAGAGTGGAAAGAGACTTGGACAGTGCTCTCACATTTGTGAGAGTATCAAAGGCGCAGTGGCCAAGAGCTAACTTAGAGAGAGAATTGACTATTAACTAGGGGTGGGCAGAGAGTGGTTTGGTTTTAATAGACTAAAAATATTTTTTATTTCGATAAATTTGGGTCAACTCAAATCAACCCAAATATTTTTAACTCAAATCAAAATTAACCTATTTGGGTTTGGTTTAAATTTTAAGATTAAAATATTTTTTATTTTGATAAATTTAATTATATTAAAATTATAATAATTATTAATTGTTATTAACTATTAAATTAATAATAAAATATGAAAAAATATAGTGGATAAAAAAATATAAATAATAGATTTTGCAATAACGTCATCCTTAAATTAAAGAATACTAGAAAATTAAAATAACGTTTAATCACGAAAATCATTATTTCTCAATAAATGAAAACGTAAACTCTAATAATAAACTTTTAGAAACGTGACATCAACAAATAAATTAAAAGAAAGAAAATAAAAAACTAGTAGTATTAACCATATTACAACACAAATTCGAACAATGTCAATACAAATCAAAAGAAGATAAGACATCTCAACTCAAGTATCAAAGCAATCCATCATAATCATTCCCATCTAGAGTGCTTTAATCAAAAGAATCCATAATCAACTAAGTTTGCTCTTTTACCAACAAATAAATAACTAGAAAAGAAAAATTATAATGTTGAATAGTTATGAAGATGAGTAAATTTAGAAAAGAACATGATTCACACCAAAATCGTAAGAATAACATCAATTCAAAGCCATCGCTTCTGCTACTACACTTTATCCAAACTCTACATTAAATAAAAATAATTTAATGAAAAAAAGACTAGTGATAAACAAATATATAATTTTTTTTTTACTTGTTATGATAAACAATTACCTAACATCATGGCTTCATAAAACTCAAGCTCCTCCATCGTTGGTTCATCTTGTCATGGGATAAAAGTGTTACATAACCAATTTTATGAGCATATCAAAGCTTCCACCATTTTTAGACTTAAAGGACTATGTAATGAATCAATAACGTGTCCTCTAATACTAAACGCAGATTATGAAGCTACTGTAGATATTGGAATTACAAACACATCCTTTGCAATGTGTGAAAGAACTCGATATTTTATAGAGTTCATTTTCCACCATGCCAAAATCTCAAAGTCATCATCATCAACATGTTCACATGCCTCCAACAAGTACCTCCCTACTTAATTTTTCATCTCAACACAATCATCTTTTCTTATTCTTAGTTTGAACTCTGCAACACTTGAAAGTTTAGAAAGCCGTACCTTTTATCAAAATTTCCTACTATCAATAATTGACGGCTTACCAACACCACTAAATGATCCACAACCACCAATCTTAGTGTCAAGATCTTTATAGTAATCATAACAATGTGTTAAAAAAAAATTCACCTCTTCAAACTTTTTCCCAACCTCATCAATTAAAAAAAAGTCTTCAAAGTAAAATGTCACATATTTTAAGTTATAACGTGGATTAAGAATAACCGAAATGAGCAAAAATTATTCAAGCTATCAATTGAAGCCCAATTTTTGTCAAATTTATTTTTCATACTTGTTGCCATTATAGATAAGATAGGATCATCAACACTTTTAATTAGTGATGTCAAATCAGAATAAATTGACCACATTTCATGAAAATATAAGTTTGAAGTCACGTACATTAAATCACTAAATTTCAAGGTTATATCATAAAATGACTTAAAAAACAACACAAATACAATAGCATTTTCCTAATTATCACTATTAAGAGGCCCTCCATCCTCCTTGAAATATGAAACATAATTTCGATCATCATCCTCCATTCTTTCAAAAGCCTTTTGAAATTTTAAAACACTCTCCAACATTAAGTAGGTGGAATTCCACCTACTGGACACATCTTGAACCATAAAGCTAGTACCTTCAATCCTTTCATGCTCCACACATATTTTAATTTTTTTTAGCCTTGTGGGAGAGGACTTTACATATTTGACAACATTACGAATTCTAGAAATTAACGCATGCAAGTCTTTCAACCCTTCATTCAGAATTAAATTCAAAATATGCACACAACATCTCATATGTAAAAAGTCACCAACTAGCACAAGGCCATTCTCACTCCAATTCTTCAATTTCTTTTTGACATAATTGATAGCTAACTCATTTGAGCTAGCATTATCAACAGTAATGGTAAATACCCTTTCTATGACCCACTCAAGTAAACAAGACTATATTACCTTTTCAATTGTCTCCCTTCATGGTCGTGTACTAAGCAAAAATTTAAATTCTCTTATGCAGTTTCCATTCACTATCAATAAAATGGTTTATAATCACCATATAGTAATAATTTTGTACAAAAGTCCATGGATCTGTGGTTATACAAACCCTTTGCTTATTTAAAACAAAAAAGTTTCTCAATTTTTGCTTTTCGTCCCAACAAAGTTTGCACACATCTCTAGTAAGGGTTCTCCTAAATGGTAGATCAAAGTTTGGTTTTAATTGCTTACTATATTGTTGAAAGCCCTCTTTCTCCACAAAACTAAAGGGTAATTTAGGTCTTTTCTACATGCTTCTTTATCAAAGACATGAGACTTAGATTCATCTTTCATTTCATGAAGAATTGTTTGATTTTTATCCTCAAATGTGCTCAAATAATTAGGATAACGCAAAAAATGATTTATTAATATACTACTCCCAATTTTAGTCCCGTGTTTATTCTCACAAGCATAATCATTACCACAATACATTTGAAATGGTCCTATATTTCCAATCTCTCTCATGACTTTTTCCTCTTGCTTTGAGTAGTTGCCAAAGTGTCCAAGGAATTAGTAACATGACAACTTGAGTTCTCATCCATCTAAAATTAATTGAAAAAAAAAATCATATAACTTTAAGCTAATTCAGCCAAAAATTTTAACAAATATAAGGAATGACAACAACAGTACCAATAAGAGCATCAAGTTTCTGAAACAGACGTTATCCTCGTTGAATAGCTCTGTCCACAATGCATCATCTAGCACTAAGTTTGTGAAAGCTTGAAGTTTCCAACTAGCAATCTAGTTTCTCAAAGAAGAATAACAAAAATTCAACTTTTTCTTTGTTTAGATGAATATATAATTAGACAGATTGTGTATAGATGCTTCTAGACAGATAGTTCATAGTTGTGTCTTCATAGTTGTGTCTAGAGCTCAGTAAGTACAAGATAACTTTTGAAAATATGCTAGAGAAACTATTTTGATCATCATATATTGTATTAACCTTTTTTCTGTTAAGTATCCAACATTCAATTCAGTAATTGCGATTATCTGAATAACTATTTGGTTTTTGTTTCTTATTACTTTTATCAAGTTTGATAGTTATAAATTTGTGTATCTGTAAAGTTTTAGTGAAATTGTAATATCGGTGGTTTTGGATTCGAAGATGAAGATTTGCATGTGGTGTTTCATTGAATTTGTAACATCTTAAAAAAAAAATGAATTTATATCATGGACAAGTTTAGGGTTATGATAGCGATTCCACAATTGGGAAGTAATAAAAAGGGAACGAATGCTTGGTGCTATTGGTCACTTGTCATGCTGATTGCAAATTGCTTCTAACTTTGCCAATTTTGGTTTGGTCCTTTCTGTGTTCGGTTTATTTTTCTTACGAAATAGGTTTTGAAGTGTTAACTAAATTTATGTTTCTTTATAATTTACAACAAATTGCATATTCCAATCATTTAACGCGATGTCCTATTTACTGAAATGAAACCGGCAACCTTTGAAGTCCTGAGTATGTAATCCTCACCCTTACTTTAAAAAGCAACTATCAAAGAGCTGAGGTTAGTTGGCTCCAAGTTGGATCATCTCCAATATAGCCGAGTCCAAGTGATCGAGATTAATGGACAAATTAGTTGACTAATCAACGTTTCTTTGGATCCTAACAAATGAATAACCAAACTTGTTTACTGGGCACTTATCTCCCCAAAAATTATGGCAGAGTGAGAATGAAAAGTCTAAATATTTTGGGATTGGCTTTTCAATACCCTTCCTTTTTGTCGTCAAATTTAGACTTTGATGACACAGAGAGACTTCAAAAGTTGAATTACAATTTCTTTTCATATTCATATCAGCCAGTTTAACAAAGAAAACTATGTTGAATTTCTCGATACTAGCTAGCTTACCAATTTACTAACATTGTGGCCATAATTTTAATTTGGACCACGTAACAGTGTGATCATATTCATTTAGAGAGAATGCTTATGATCAATATTAGAAGAATGGATACAACACTTTGAGCATAACAAATTAATTTACTTATCTGAGAGCAAGTCATGATGAATTAAGCGTAAAAAGCAAGGACCAATACTTTGACAATAAATTTATGCTTTAAAACTATTAACTTTTTAGTAATCATATCTAATCTCAATAATGTCATGCTAATTGCCCTGAAAAAAAATAAAAAAAGGACAGATATTCAGTATGTGTAAGCAAGCTCTGCAAGGTGAAAGGAAAATTTGATCAATTGATTTAAGAAGAGAGTATATTTATATAGAGAGAGGATTAACAAGATTATAAAGATGATATTTTCATTCAGAGCTAGTAAAGATCACTGATGTGATAATCATAAAAATCACTCAGCTTTGACACACTTCACTCGGCTAATAAAGGATGTTATTTAAGTGATTAATAAACTTAGAAACTTCATCATAACGAACTCAAATGCTGAATTTAGAAGTAAATACAGATCTTTGTTACATGAAGCTATTTTTGATGCTTCCATTAATTGTGGTACCGCAAGCCGACTGAGGCTTCCTGGAGAAACCATGGACTCGCGAACCGGGTTCTCGTAAATCAAGCCACTTTAAACGTTTGGTTTCTATCAATTGAAGCCATGTTACCTCGGTGAATTTTCTAGGACTTCTCCAATGTTCTGTAAAACTTGAGCACGTTACAAAAAATGGATTTGTAACCCTTAGTTTATTAGAATTTTAAGGGCTCGTTTAGATGGAGTATAAAATGATGGGATTCGATGATTTTACCTAAAATTATCCTTTTGCAGAGTTTGGTATAGAAAATTAATTGTAAGATAAAATCAGTGGTACCCACCATTTAATCCAACACAGTATCAAAATTTTATAATCAAGAGGGGCATGAGATAATAATATACAAGTTAACATTTAGCCAATCATTGTTCATAGGATAATAAATTTTTTTTAATATATGGACTGATATTCTTATTGTAATTGTTGATGATATTCTTGTTATGTTTATGATGATCTTATTTAGCAAAATATAAGTTTAACATTTAGCCAATCATTGTTCACAGGATAATTGTTTTTTTAATTTATGGACTGATATTCTTATTGTAATTGTTGATGATATTCTTGTTATTTTTATCATGATCTTATTTAGCAAAATATAAGTTTAGAAACTATAACATGTTAAATATAAAAATATATATATATTAAGGGAAGATTTTGCATTTTTTTAATAAATTCACAAATATTTTTTATTTAAGCTAGATTATATTCCACATCATTTTAAAATAAATCTAAGATAATTTTGATAAATTAATATATAAGACATATTATTAGTTACTAATTAATCCCATGGCATACCAAACACAAGATATAATTATTTATAATCTAATCCAATGTTGCACCAAACACAGCATAGTATTATTTACAATCTAACGTTATCCAATCCAATTCTATCTTATCTAATCCAATTCAATCCAATCCGACATATCAAAAAAGCCAAAATTTAAAGATCAAATGACCAATGATGTATCAGAATATGAGTGGTCTAGATTGAGTTTTTCTCATACTTAATGCCACAATTAATTGTTTATATTTTCATTTACATCCTAACTCTACCAAAATTCTTGATCCTTCTATAAATTTCTTATTAATTCCTTTTATTTATTTATAGACAAACCAAAAATTCTTAATAAACGTAAAAAATATGAATTGTTGGTTAATGATGAAAAGCAGTCAGAGGACTCATCTGGAAAATACTAATCATTTGTTATCACAACAAGAACTGCATTGTAAAAGGAGGAGAACACCATATACTGTACCTATCATGGAAGTCGCAATAACCTACGCAATTATCAACTACTGCTACATGAGAAAAAATAAATCAAACAAACTTGAAGCTGAAAAACAAGGAGGATTCCCACATGAAATAAATCATAAAATATACATCTAAATTACAAGATATTTAAATACATCATTATTTGTAATACATTTTTTTTTATTATTGCCAGTAACATATTTTATATTATTATTAACAAAAAAAATTTGGTGCTGCTTATTATTTGTATCATTGTGAGTGAAAGTTAATTTATAAATAAAAATTTCTATAATTTTTTAATTTATGTAATATATGTATCATTAAATAATTCAATTGGAGTAAGTTGATTTATCTATAATGTTGTTATCTTAGTAATAATTAATTTAATCTGCCTCAGGGGCCTGACTGAATAGTATCTTGGGAAGTAAGGGATAAAAAAGTAATTTAGACTTTGCTCAGCCCTCAACTTTTTTTTTTAATAATTTTAATTAATTAGTTAAAATTATTGATTGCTTTTCCCAACTTATCCTGTTAGAGGTACGTGTCCAATGGAGATGCTTTTCTCTATTTATCCCTTTCTCGTGCCACAGTAAGCGTTATAATTCATATGAAGTTTTTCTTTTAAGGTAATGTTATCAAATTATGTAAAAGCTCTAATGCAAACAGTAAGTGAAAAATTAAACACGTACAAAATAGGATCAACAAAACAGTTGAAGATACTCTATTTAAGGTTGTGACCCCATTGATATTATAAAAGCACAAGATCAATTACGCAGACAAAATAATTAAGGTAATCCCAAAGTTGATTGAAATTGAAAAGTTTTTCAAACTCTCGTGTTTAATTTAACGCCGTTGCAGAAAACAATTACAGCGGAAGCAAAAGAGTAATTGAGAAGTGAAGTAGTCAATGTCTGCGTTACACCGGTGATATAAACTATAGAGAACTAATTTGGGAGACATCAACCCTCTTTGAAAAAGAAAAAAGGTCGACACACGTGGGCCGTCACACGTCACCCGCCAGATCAACTCCCATAAATCTAGGGAGACCCTCTTAATAAAGAGGATCACCTTATGGACACGTGGACAAGTGGGATAAAGAGGCATACAATGACAAACTTGACGGGTGTGCAAAGACACCGGACTATTTAGACTTTGGGCACGGATGTTATTTTCCTTTCATTGGCTGGCCTGAACTTTCGGGAGACAAACGCCATCGTCAACAAGTTTGTTCAGTACAGTAGGATCCAAAAAACCTTGGTCAATTTGTCTATTAATCTTAATCACCAATATTTTTTATTCTATTTCCGAGGATGACTTTTCTTTTTTTCAAAAAAAAGAATAAAAAAAAAAAGAAGAGAGAAGAATCTTTCGTAGAAAAACTATGAGCATTATTTTTTATTGTTTGTCGGCTCTTAGTGGAAAAGCCTGAGTTTTTTTTAACATTTTCTGAATTGTTGCTCTTCAAATGAGAAGAATCTCTATGGAAAAAATTTCACTACCGATCTAATAATTTATTAGCTTTGAAAGCCTAGACAATTTAACATTTTATGAATTGCACATTGAAGACTCAACGCGAATATACCTTTGTGCCGCTAAACTAAGTTAACCAGATTAATTTACTGTCATTTAACCGTACCAAAGAAATTTACACTACTAGTTAATTTACCAACAAGTCGTATATCGACGTGGAAGAACATGACATACGGCTCAAACGATGATTGATTTGACCGAACTGCAACAAAGTGAACCATTTTCTGGATAATTTTAGAGCAATAATATTCTGTAAATAAATATCCTTATCTTGGAAGACTCTTCCACCTTATCAAACATTGGAAAACTCTTCCCTGCCTGACGCATTGACTCGTTGAACCTCGATTGCTTTTGTGTGGGGTTTCTATAAATTTTGAGTCCAGCATGCTTGTTTTCTGCACCGTTGTATGTTTTTCTAAAGCTAAGAGCCATCAAAAGATCTTTTGAGTTTCGATAAACATCGGTTGAACTTTATATATTTGATTGTGTTTTGATAATATCAATGGGGTCACCAACCCCCAATGCGGTAGTTCCTCCACTTGTTTTCCTGATCATATTTTTTGTGTTAAGTTTTTTAATAACTGTTTCTTCTGAATCTAATGAAGAAGCTGATGCTCTTCTCAAATGGAAAGCCAGCCTTCAAAACCATAACCGATCTCTCCTTTCGTCGTGGATTCACGACGCCACCAATGTTTCATCCAAAATAAGCCCATGTGCTTGGTTCGGAATCAGTTGCAATGATGCCGGAAGAGTCACCAAGATCAGCCTCTCAGGTATAGGATTAAAAGGTACGCTTCATGATTTCTCATTCTCATCGTTTCCTCATCTTGCTCATCTTGATCTCACCGGGAGTGGACTCTTTGGTACTATCCCGCCTCAAATCAGCAGCCTTACGAATCTCAGCAACCTTTATTTAGGATCCAATCAATTGTCAGGAAATATTCCACCAGAGGTTGGTCTTCTGAGTCATTTGAAGTTCCTTTACATTGACTCGAACCAATTAGATGGCTCAATTCCACCACAAGTGGGTCAGTTAAGTTCTATAGTGGAGCTTTTCTTGTTCTCTAACTACTTGAACGGTTCAATCTCTCCTTTAGGAAATTTGAGCTACATGTCTCGACTGGTTATTAATGATAATTTACTTTCTGGTTTCATTCCTCCGAACATTGGAAACTTGAAATCTATTTCCGTCCTAGATTTGAGCAGTAATCAATTTAGTGGTCCAATCCCTCTTTCTTTTGGTAATTTGAGCAACTTGAATTCTCTATATCTCTATGGAAACTCACTTTCTGGTTCTGTCCCGTCAAATTTAGGAAAATTGAAGTCCCTTTTTGATTTACAGTTGAATGACAATCAACTCATCGGTTATATTCCACGTTCCTATAGTAATCTAACCGGTTTATCAACTTTGCGTTTGTCTCAAAACGAGCTTTTTGGTTCCATTCCAGATGAAATAGGAAAGATGAGGTCTCTTAGCATTCTCGATTTGAACCAAAATCAATTTAAAGGGGTTCTTCCACCATCTGTTAGCAATTTGACTAACCTAAAAGAACTAGCCCTCATTTATAACCGCCTATCCGGTTCCATTCCTCCAACCCTCGACAATCCTGTGTTAACCAGGCTAGGATTGGATTTCAATCATTTTACAGGTTATTTACCGCTCAATATTTGTCGAGGTGGAGCACTACAAATTTTTGGTGTTTTTACAAAACCACTTTCGAGGAACAATCCCTAAAAGCTTGAGAAATTGCACAAGCTTAACCCGAGTACGCCTTAATGGAAACAACTTCATCGAAATATATCAGAAGCTTTGGGCATTTATCCGAACCTTACTTTCATAGATCTCAGCCGCAATAATTTTTACGGTGAAATCTCATCTAATTGGGGAAAATGCCCAAAATTAGGCACTCTCAATGTTTCGATGAATAACATTACCTACGCGGTATCTTTGTGAGATTGGAAACTCGTCTCAACTACAAGCACTTGATCTTTCATTGAATCATATTGTTGGGGAGATTCCAAAGGAACTTGGAAAGTTAAATTCTCTAAGTAAGCTAATTTTGAAAGGGAATCAACTTACAGGACGTCTACCTACAAAAATCGACTCACTTATTGAACTTGAATACCTTGACTTATCTCGCAAATAGGTTCAACAATTCAGTCCCGAAAGTCTTGGCAACTTGCTGAAATTGCACTACTTGGGCTTAAGCAACAACCGTTTGTCCAAGAATTACCAAAGGAATTGAGAAACTGGTTCAACTTTCGAATTAGATTTGAGTCACAACTTTCTTGGAGGAGAATTACCATCTCGATCTGCAATATGAAAAGCTTGGAGAAGTTGAACCTCTCCCACAACAACTATCTGGATCAATTCAAGTTGTTTGAAGAAATGCACGGGTTGTTACTCATTGACATATCCTACAATGAATTACAGGGTCCATTCCTAATAGCACAAAGATTTCGAGGAGCTTCGGTGGAAGCATTAAAGGGAACAAAGGATTGTGTGGAAGTGCAAAAGGATTGCAACCATGTAAACCTCTAAGGCAACAAAAACGAAACTCGGAGCCAAGTGGTTTGCAATAGTGTTCCCTCTTTTAGAGCACTATTTGTTTCATTGCGTTGATATCAATTTTCTTCGTTCTCCGAAAGCAAAAGTCAGACTCAGGAGATCGACAGAGCAACAACCAAAACCCTCAGGGATTGCTTTCTATATTAAACCCTCAGGGATTGCTTTCTATATTAAATTTCGAAGGGAAACTTGTGTACGATGAAATTGTTACAAAGAACTAATGATTTTGATGCAAAATATTGCATTGGCAATGGTGGACATGGAAGTGTTTACAGAGTGAGCTACCATCCTGGGAAGTCGTCATTTGTTAAGAAATTTCACTCACCACTCCCATGTGATCAAACTATAGATCAAAAAGAGTTCTTGACCAAGTTGAGGCGTTGACGAGAGACTCGACATCGAAACATTGTGAAGTTTTATGGATTTTGCTCACATGCCCGACTTTCTTTTTGGTATATGAATTTCTTGAAAGGGTAGCTTGGCTACGATCTTGGCTTGATGATGCAACAAAGACAAGAACCGGGTGAGAGAGAATGAATGTGATCAAAGGTGTAGGCGATGCCTTGTCTTACTTGCACCACGACTGCTTTCCTCCGATTGTACATCGAGACATATCAAGTAAGAACTTGTTGCTGGATTTGGAATATGAATCTCATGTTGCAGACTTTGGAATTGCTAAGTTTCTCAAGCCAGACTCTTCCAACTGGACTGAATTTGCATGCACATACGGATACGTGGAACCAGGTATTTAGCATTCGTTTGTTGCCATTTTGAGGAATATTTTTATGTTATGGGCGCGGTAACAGAACAATGTAACTAGATACTGCTGAAAAAATTACGTAGTACATTCAGTAGACTTGTAAAAGCTTACTAATTTATGCAAATTTATCTTAGAAACAAAGTAAGCATCTTTTTCTTATTTTGTCCTTGACCTTGCAGAGCTTGCTTACACAACGAAGGTCACGAGAAATGCGATGTGTACATTTTGGAGTGTTAGTGTTGGAAGTGATCAAAGGAAAGCATCCAAGAGATATTCTTTCTTCGCTTTCATCTTCATCTACATCAACACAACACATAGACTTGATGAAATGTTGGACCCACGGCTTCCAACTCCATCATGCAGTGTTCAAGAAAAACTGATATCAATCATGGAGGTTGCTTTTTCATGCTTAAGTGAGAGTCCAGAGTCTAGACCAACCATGCAGACGGTCAGTCAACAATTACAGATTTACATCGGCCGCCTTGACTGAGTCTTAATTTGCTAAGTACACTTCTAATTTGCTTGGTTTATTTTTCTCATGTAACTATAGTTTGTTTGTTCTGGTTTTCAAGAATCATGAGGCGTCGGTTATTACGTCATCCATATATACTCGGTTTATGGTGTACTCTTTCATTTACAAATAAAGTTTGCTCATTCCTTAGAGATTTAGTTAAAAGAACGTACGGGGCAGTGGTGAGCACGTTTGAGGACACGTCGATTCTGTACAATGAAGACCTAGATTGGTAGGACAGTTTGTAATAATTAAAAAATTATTTCTTGCAACATGTACAAGCAGGTGAACCCCTCAAACGTAAACTTGAAAGTGTGTGTTTCTTACTTATTGATGATGTCAAATTAAATGTCAAAAGAAAGTAATAAATAGGGGAAAAAATTAAGCTTCTGCATAAGCTACTTCAATCCCCATATTTATTGCTTCAGCTTCTGCATAAGCTATGTTGTCATAAAACTTGGATGTTTTCATAGCTGCATGTCACGAGTTGAGTATTTTGTGCAGCAAACCAGTGCGGTACTTAGTCGACTTCTAGCGCGTGAGTCGCTAAGTAAGCCTAAAACACTTCTCAAACTAGCTAAGCAAAGAATGCTTATACAAACGCTAGAGAGAAGCAAGAGCAATGTGGCCAAACTATAGAACTTTATTACCCTTAAGAGTAATTTACAAGAGAGCTTGAGAGCTTGTATGTATGTTGTGTTGTGTGTGCTGGAATTGTGGTGTGTGTTGTGTGCAAAATGGCAAGGGTGGTGGCCTATTTATAAGGTTGGATGGAGGGCTCTAGAACCACCTAACAACTTGCCTAAATATCTAAGGGCTTAAATGCTAAGTTCTAGAGAATTTAAGATATTTACAAATTGTAGAGAATTCTAGAACTTGAGCTAGACCTTGCTAAGCACACCCCACTTTTTTATTGAGTGAGCACGCGTGCACAAACTTAGCCTTCGATTGTGAGATATTTGAGTGGCCCGTGACATTCCTCCCCCACCTATGTTCGCGGCGTCCTCGTCGCGTTCTCGTGCTTGTAATTTTGGACATGTTTCGCGAATTGCCATAGGTCTTCTTCACGTTCCCATGTTGCTTCACTTTCAGGGAGGTTCCTCCACTTCACCAAGTACTCATTGTATGCCGAAATGCCCCTCCTTCAAATGACGCAATCAGCAATGATGTACTCCACATCCTTGTCATATGCTGTGACAACGGCGGTTGGGGCACGTCTCGACTTTCCTCGGTTGGGGTCTTCTGCATCTTCATGATATGACTTGAGCAAGCTCACGTGGAAGACCGGATGGATCTTGAGTCTTGGCGGGAGTTGGAGCTGGTACGAGACTTTGCCGACACTTCAGATTATTTGGAAAGGCCCCTCGTAATGCCTCACTAACCCCTTGTGCACTTTCCGCAATGTCTTGAACTGTTGGGGTAAGAGCTTCAACATGAGTTGATCGCCTTCCTTATATTCGACGTGGCGTCTCTTTGAGTCAGCCCATTTCTTCATTCTCCGTGCGGCCTTGTCGAGATATGCTCGCGTGATGTCCACTTCCTCGTGCCATTCGCGGGTGAGCTTATGAGCCCCACCGGGCTTTTCCTCCATATGTCGAGGCTATGGCATTGGGCGTCATAAGTGGAATCCCACGTGATGATCTCGAAAGGACTCTTGCCCGTAGCCTCGCCGTTGAAGATTGTATGAGAATGGGCAACATCCAAAGAATTAGCCCAGCCTCAATTGGTGGCGAGAGCTACATAATGCCTTAGATACATCTCGAGAAGGTTGTTGATGCGCTTGGTTTGGCTATCGGTTTGCGGATGGAAGCTTGTCGAGAATTTGAAGTCGTTTCCCACATCTTGAAGAGTCCAAAAGCGGCCCGATGAATCTTAGGTCTCGATCGCTCACTATTCTCTTGAACTCCCCATAGCTTTACGATATGCTTGATGAAAAGGCGGGTAACTTCATCCCTTTACAATCGACCCAGTGCGGCGATAAATGTCGCGTACTTGCTATAGTGGTTGACCACGACCATAATGCTTCTGCACCCTTCAGATTTTGGCAAGGCCGAGATGAAGTCCATGGTAACACTTTCCCATGGCCTTGATGCTATTGGCAGGGGCTCCAACAATCCTGCCAGAAGTTGGTATCCATCTTGTCTTGTTGGCATACAAGATAAGTTCGCACGTAGGCCTCGATATCTTCTCTCATGTGTGGCCAAAAGTATAAGGCTTGGACAAGTGTGGTCGTCTTAGGCTCCTACTTCGGGGTGGCCAACGTTTTGAGTCGTGGCACTACTTGATTACCTCTTTCCGTAAATTTTCCCACCTTGGCACGAAGAGTTGATCTCCTTTGGTGAGGAGGATGCTTTCCTCTTGCCAAAATTGCCTTGTCTTGCCTTTGAGAACTTTTCCCAACAAGTCTTTTGTAAGCGGATCTTGTTGGAGACCTTCCTTGATGTGTTCAACAAGGTCAGACTTTGGTTGGCTCATACTAAGAGTTTCCAACTCCGCTTTGCGACTTAGAGCATCCGCAACGACGTTGGCTTTGCCAGGCTTGTACTCGAGTCGGTAGTCGAATTCCGAGGAAGTCCCGCCACCTTGCTTTGCTGGGGGCTCAACTTAACTGCGTTTGGAAGTAGCTCGTGGTTACATTATCCGTTAAAATCAAGAAGTGCGAGCGAGCAAGTAGTGTCACCACACGCGTAAGCGAATAATGATTGCGGTCATCTCCTTTTCTTGCGGTGTAGCGGCGTTCCGTGTTATTTAGCTTTCGGCTCTCGAATGCTATAGGGTGGCCTTTGCGTAAGTACTCAATGGTGAAGTCGAAACATCCGTTTGAACCTCGAATGGCTTTGTGTGGTTCGGAAGAATAAGGGCGGAGTTCGCCGAAAATTGCCTTCTTGACTCGCCGAATGTGTCTTTGGGCAATCCTCGGACCAATGCCATGTACGGTTTTCTTAAGTAGGTCGGTCAAAGGTGCATTTCTCCGAATAACCCTTGATGAAGCGATGGTAGTAGTTCACCAATCAGAAAATATCGAGTTACGTACCTTTATGGGAGGTTCCCATTCGAGGATGGCCTTCACCTTCGTCCTCCATCATCAACTTCCCCGCACTGTATCTTGTGGCCGAGGAACTCCACCTCTTGTGGAGCAAATGAGCATTTCTCCATCTTGAGGTAGAGTTCGTTCTCTCGTAATACTTGGAGAACTTGCCACTTGCAAGTGTTGTGCGTGTTCAAATGTAGTCTTTATACACCACTATGTCGTCCCAGTACATGAAGACGGCGGTCGAAAATGGTTGGAGGACTTTATTCATAAGAGTACAAAATGTGGCGGTCGTTTGGTCGGACAAAACTGCGCATAACAAGGAATTGAAAGATCCATACCAGTTACGCATCTTATTTTTGGCTCATCTCCATTGGCGTCGCACTTGATAAAGACCTGCACCACAAGTCGAAGCTTGGTAAAGTACCTTACCAAGTTGGTCGAACAAGTCCGCGATCAACGGGATCGAATACTTGTTCTTGATGGTGATCTTGTTAAGCGTCCAATAGTTGATGCACATCCGGAGAGATCCGTCTTTCTTCTTTTGGAAGAGCATGGGTGCACCGAATAGAGCCTTTGATGGGCGAATGTAGCCCAAATCCAGCAAGTCTTTGAGTTATCTCCGTAACTCCCCGAGTTCTGGTAGCGCCATACGGTAGGGCGCCAAGACCGATGGCTTTGTGCCTTGCTCTAGCTCGATCTCATGATCCACCTCTCGTCTAGGTGGGAGCTTTTATGAAAGCTTCAGAGGCATAACGTCCTTGAATTCGTCGAGGACTTCTTCGATAGGTGGTGTGACTTGGCTCGATGAGCTTGAGCAACATTCTCCTTTGTTCAGCTCCCGAATGGAGACCAAGAAGCTAGGATCCTTCTGAAAAGCTTTCTTGAATTGCATGGCCTAGAGCGTCTTATCCGTGGTCTTGGAGCGCTCGGCGGGAACCATACATGCATTACTCCCATCGAGGATGCTTAGGGAGTTAAATGTAGCCCGATGGGGAAGGTATGTACCTTATCAAACAATTCCATGCCAAAGACCATCTTGAAGTCATCCATGGGCACGACAGAAATCGAGCTTCCGCTCCACGTCCCGAGTGTTACACGCACTTTTTTTTGTGCGATGCCTGTAATAGGCTTAGCGGGTGAGTTTACCGCTTTCATGGTGCTTCCTTCCTTGGTGATCTTGAGACCTGGCGCTTGGCCTCTTCTTGAAATGAAGTTGTGCGTGGCTCTGTGTCGAGCAAGGCACGAACAGTGTGGCCGTTGATGTTCGCACTCACGTGCATGAGCCCACTTCTTTGAGGCCTTTGGTGGGTGAGTTGTGAGTGCGCCACGGCGTTGGAGAAGTACCCACGTTGTGTTGGGACTCCTCCATCGTGAAGGTATGGTTTGGCCGCGAGCAAGCGCGACTAGGGCGTTAAGCGGCTTATTCTCCCGATCGCGTGCCCAATGAGGCCATTCGCATATCAAACATGGGCTTGAGGCTTGGGTGGTTGTTTTACATCCGGTTTTGCTTTGCCCATTCTTGCGCGCTCGAAGGCTTTTACGCCTAATCCTTCCGATTTTGGCCACTTGTCCTTCCTTCCCTCTCCCCTTTGCGTGACAAGGCCTCTTGTCCTTGGGTTGGGCGGAAATGTCGGCAAGTGATTCCGCATGATAGCGATGGAGTCATCGAGTTTGTATACCATGCTATCAAGTTTCGCCTTGCCCCAATCGTTGAGGCCATCTTGAAGTAGAAGAGAAGTCGCTTATCGGACATGTCGGTTATCTCGGCATGAGTAATGAAGTCGTTGATGTAATCGTGGATGTTACCCGTTTGCTTGAGCGACGAAGGCGCGCTCGTGCTTCCTTCCTGCATTGCTTGGGGCAAAATGCTTTGCGAGTTCCCATTGGAACTTGCCCCAGTGTTGATGGCGCGTATGCCCTTGCCGTCTCACCATGCTTCCATTGCCACCATAGTTGTGCGATTACCTCGAAACGTGGTAGCGGTTTTGGTACTTTTGATGCCTCATCACGGACACCCATGGCATCAAGTATTGCTCCACCAAAGAGGAAATTTTCCACGACAGTGGCATTTTGTGCACCATCAGGTGTCGGGCTTTACCTTGATCCGATCGCGCATCACTGCGTGCTTGTCGGCCGGGCTAGGCGTGAGTGTGCACTTGTGCCATGCCTAATCCGGAGCGACTTCATCCACCTCCGCACGTGGATCGCTTCATAGCTCACTTGCACGAAGCTACACAAATTCATCAACTCATCATGGAATGCTCAAACTCCCCTCGAAGAAAGTCGTCTTGGTCTTGCATGAGGGCCTTGGTGGCTACAACTCACTACGGTCGCCCTCTTCAAGACCATCCACCCTCACCTCCAAAGTATTGAGGGTGTCCTCGACACGGACATGGATGTTTTGGCGTGGCAACACGAGGCTCCAAGACATCTACAGAGCGGCCTTGGACTTGCCACGAGACTTAGCTTGTGCGCGTCCTCCTCAGCCCACGCGTTGGCTCAAGAGACTCCACACCAACTACGCTTTCTTGTATTATGCTATGAGGGTTGACTATTGCTCGTGAGCTAGATGCGTGGGTGTAAAACTTAGCTCGATACCACTTCACGGGATGAGTATTTTGCAAAGAAACACGTGCGGCACTTAGTCAACTTCTAGACGTGAGTCGCAAAGTAAGCTAGAACACTTCTAGAACTAGCTAAGCAAAAACGCTTATACAAACGCTTAGAGAGGTTAAGAGCAATGTGGTGTAACTATGTAACTTTATTACTCTCAAAAGTAATTTACAGAGAGAGCTTACAAGAGAGCTTGAGAGCTTATGTGTATGTTGTGTTGTGTGTCTTTGGAATTGTGGTGTGTGTTGTGTGCAAAATGGCGGTGGTGGCCTTATTTATAGGGTTGGATGGAGGCTCTAGAACCATCTAAAGAATCACAACTTACCTAAATATCTATAAGGGAGGTTAAATGCTTTGAGTTCTAATTTGCGATATTTACAAATTATAGAAATTTTAACTCAATTGACCCTTCTTGCGCGCCCGCATTTTTATTGAGTGAGCCCCCGCGCGTAAACTTAACCTCCGATTGCGGGATATTTGAGCAGCCGGTGACATGTAACTACAAAACCCCATTCTGCATTTTTTATTATTATTCCCAGACCCACCTTTTGCTCCTGAATATGAACTACAGCATCTGTATTGACTTGATCCTTAAAAAGAGTAAACATTTTTTTTCTCTTTTTTATTTATCCTTGACCTTGCAGAGCTTGCGTACACAATCAAGATCACAGAAAAATACGACGTGTACATTTTCAGGGTGTTAGTAGTGGAAGTGAGCATTGGAAAGCATCCAAGAGATCAGATGTTCTTTCCGCAGTTCAGCTTCATCTACCAATGTCACTTGATGAACTGTTGGATCCTCGGCTTCCACCTATTCAATTGTTCGACGTTCAAAGCAAGTTAGTATCAATCATGAAGGTTGCCTTTTCTTGCTTAAATGGGAATCCAGAATCCAGACTAATCATTATTAGTATTTGAGTTTTAACTATTTGCCTTCATTTCTCATTGTTGCACAAGTTAATTATACGTATCATGCTTATGCAGGCCTTTTTTCAGAACCAAAGAATGTTTGTAGATAGAATTGTGCAACTAGAGGAGGAAGTAATTCATAATTAATTAGTCTGTCCTCAACACAAAATACAAAAATTTAGTTGACAGATGGCCACAAAAGACTAGCTTCGTTTTTGCTTAAAAAGAAATAAAATCTACTTCTATGGCCTCCGTAAACCAACCGCTTTAATGCCCCCAATTTCAAAACTACCATTGATATGGACACACTTTACTTCTAGCCTGAAGCTTTTGAACCAACTGCTTTAACCTGGGCTATGTATTCAACTTTTCCACGTTCCATTTCTAGCCTGAAGCTTTGAGAGCATGGACACACTTGACACTAGATAACCCTCGAGATATGGCCCAAAATCTCTTCGGCCATAATTTTGCTACGAAAGCCCATAAATTAATGGTCCTTATTAATTAT
>JASUUG010001087.1:0-136869 GCA_030449905.1 Luvunga scandens | reverse complement strand
GTAAATTTAAATATCTCTATAAAATCAATAAGAATTCATTCCTCAAATACAATTATTAATGACAATTCAAAGCCTCAAACACAACATTAAACTACAGTGGAAGAATTAAAATCATGCCAAACCATCTACCGAACTCATTTCAAATCCCCATCACTCACTCATGAATCAATCTTGATTTCTTAGAGTCAATAAATTATAATAAATACAAAACTTAATAAGCAAACTAGCTTTTTATATACCAAAATACATATATACTTCTATATAATGCGAATGAATGTCATGCCATGATCTTTTAAAATATAAACAAATGCATATCCATCACTTTCAAACTTCACATATCTATCAAATCGCTTACTTGAGCTACCTTGATTCAATTACTGTAGTAGGACACTCATTTAATTTGGGATTCATGTAAACACGTCCCTCACCCACATAACATAACATCTAGAGTGTTCTCCACTTAGTGAGTAACAAAATCAAGCATGCAAGCCAAAATTGTAAGACTCACTTTCTTTTTCAAATTCCATTTGACTAAAATCAACTTTCTCATTCATATAAATAATCTCTCATTCATATAAATAATCTTCTTTCTCATTTCATGAAAGCATAATGCATTTTCTTGCTAATGCTAATGACCATTCACACATACATATGCCTATGTTCGTAAAAACACATAACACATAACAACACATCATATCAACAAATCATATAAACACATGGGCAAAACATATAAATCCATATCTATACATATCAAAATAGACTTTTCAAATTTTCAAATGTATACCTATTGCTTATTGTGATTCATTTAGAAATCTAGTTTACCTACCTTCTAGCATCCTCGAGCAATAAAATGCATATCGATATCATTAGCCTAAAATCAATAAGAAAACTCTCATAATTAGGTGATAATAATAAATTATCAAAATACTCTCAAAATTTGAAAATCATAAGTTACTTGAATTATCCTTAAAATCATAATTTATCAAATTATCTCAAAATTTTATCCTCTATTTAGAAATTACCAAAATATCCATAAAATAAAAAATTATGGAATTACCCTCAAATTCTAAAATTACCAAAATACCCTCACTAACCAATTGTGACCGAAATTCATGCAATGGTGATCGAAAAGGTTGTGATAGAAGCTTCATGCTGCGCTAAATTCACCGGTGGCAGCGGTAGCTCCGACGCATTGCCACAAGCGACAAATTGAGCTCGATAGCCATGCGAACTTTAATGACTGCTTGTGGCCAAATCGGTAGCTTTCGGTGGCTGTTGTTTGTCGAGTTTTTAAGTGGCAACCGTGAGGGACAAACCTTAGCAATGGCATAGCCCAACTTTAGTGAAATCACATCAATCTATAGCAGCAATTTTTGTGACTTATCGCAGCTTCGTGTGGCAGTTCCTATGCTTTTTCCGGTGATGATGAGGGTAGGAAATGATGAATGGGACTTGGGGATCAATTGGTGCCTTCCATCATAGGTGGAATGATAGGAAAAGTAAATGCCAGCCGGTCGGATTTTGGGTTCGAGCCAACCTGATTCTCTCTCTTGTTCTTTATCTTTCTTTCTCCTTATGTAGGGTTGGTCGAAAGTCAAACCGGAAGGTGTAGGGTATTACAAGGAATGTCTTTTTGTAATTAATTGTAAGGGTAGAAACATCATTTTATGACTAATTTACTATTCTCATTAAAATTAACTACAGAAATTAATATAATGTAGCCTGATTAAGTATTTTATAACATATGTCATCTTTTTAAAAATTTATCAAAATATATGTCAATCACAGGTAATTAAACCCTTATTTCTATGTTTTTTTTTCCAATGCAAAACACACTTTCTTTATTTGTTTGTCATGGTGTCGATGCATGGATTTCATTCCAGTTCTCTAAATCAAAAGTACTTTCCTTCAATTATTTAGTCTTTCAACGTTGATCCATAAGTTGTAAGTCTAGCTAATTCTAATTTTCAATTTTCAGATCAATCTTTTATTGAGTTTTAAAATTCATAATTTATCATGTATTCATATTTGCACTTCATGTTGCACTATGTGAATAATTTTTTACTATTAAAATATTTTAAGAAAAATTAAGCAATAACTTAGTTTTCTATATTATAAAATATATTTAAGATTATATTAATAATGAAACTATCATACATTCTTTTCAACACAAAATCCCGTTGAGGAGTCTTCGGTGGAACAATTGTAATAAGCAAATTTATTATTAATGAATATTATAGTTACAATGTATGTATTGTTATGTAAATGTTTAGAAATGTATTATATTTTAAATAAAGTGTTAATCAAATGCATGCAGTCACACTCTATAAGGAGCATGACTGTGCATGTGGCAAGCAGCAAATGTTATGGGGCCCACAACACAGTTTCTCAGATGAGATCTTACAAAGTGGGTAATCATGCACTCGAATCATGTTTGATTTTAAATGTGCCCCAACTCAATCAAAATCTTGACTACATCTCTGTAGTTGGTTAGAGCAAACCTCAGCGGACAACAATACATGAACAATTTCTAAAACTCTCTTAGGCCCCGGTCCCTACGAGTGATTTTAAAACAATTTTATTTAGCCAGCTATCTGACTTTGAATCACGGAAGAATAACACAAATAGTGCAGGTAATTTAGATGATAGCATTGGCCCTAACTGTCGGTTTACTAGCCATACTCAACCATCATGTCGGACTCTTAGTATAGATTTCATTTCCAATTACCTCCAACTAAAACTCTTAGAATTGATTTCATTTCCAACACGAATACTAATAAAATTCTTAGTATTGATTTCATTTCCAATATGAATACCATTAATAGCTTTAACGGGTGAACAGCCCAACCCTTGGAACATACTACTGCCGCAGGTGACAAAGAACCAGCAGCGAGGTGCCAAACCTTCCTACCAATGTGAGGTCTTGGGAAGATCGGCCCGTTATCCCTGCAGTAACTTTTATCCGTTGAGTGATGAACCTTCCACTCAGCACCTTCGAATCACTAATGTCGACCTTCGTCCATGCTAGACAGGTGGCTCTTGCAATAAAGGTCCCTTCTGCCTTTGCACTTGAGGGCCAATATTAGTTTGGCCCCAGGAAAAATTTGCACATCTCCGTTCTCTTTTGGGAGAACTTACGCTCCATAGAAACTGTCTACTTAAGACTGTCCCTTGACCCGTAAGTCCTAGCAGAAAGTTAGAGTTCTAGTTCTTCCAAAGTGTATCTCACTAATGTCTCGAGCCCCTGCAAGGAGGTCTTCTTACCTTCCACCTAATTTGCGCAGAAAAAGCACAAAGCCAATTGAAGCTTCATAGATGTGTCTCAAGCGGTTAGAGTTTGTTTTTTTCAGCAGGAAATGCCCGGCAACTTCAGATTTCTAGAAATAGCCTTTATAAAGACTGACGATCAACTTACAATCTTCTTAGCGGGCATCGTGAGAGGTGAGAAAGAGTTGAGAAAGTCAAATCGATTTGTTCTCTATAATACCCCTGTGGCTCATGTAACTTTGTTCTCGTCATTAGTGCAGCCAATTGTCAATAGTGGATGTAGGCACCTCTGGTGAACCACTTAAATTCTGTCTTTGATCTTTTCTTGTTTAATGTCAGTTCTTTGTTTGTGAATTATGTTTGTTCCTTGGGAATATATTAAGGTCATCGGGTGTTAGATTGTAGGTTAAACTGGGATTAAAACGCAAGAATTTTCAAGCTATAGACCACAATGGCGGACCTGCATGGTATATTTAACTCGGCCTAGCCTAGAGGAATCTATCAAAATCTTTAATTTTTTATGGTTTCTTATTTGAAAATAGAGTTTACAATCTTTACTAAAATAATTTAAAAAACCATTTTATTTCTATACTACTCTTGTTGCATTGGACTTTAAAATTTAATTTTATAAGACTTACTTGTTATTTTAATTGGAGTTAGAGATTTATTTTATTAAATATATGTATTTGTTCATGTCAGATTTTAGATGTTGCATTAATTAATGTTTGTATTTTTTTTTACTCTTATGTATACACCGACATGGCGACATTCACTCAACAAACACAAAAAATTTTAATTTAGCCCGGCCTGATGAAATATCCCCGATAGATCGACACGTACTCCCGGTCAAATGATAAATTTTGTTGAAATATTAGATTGAATCGTGATGTAACTTATTTGCAAATAAGCTTCAATGAATGGTATATTATGAGAATGCTGATGCTGATGTAATAGTTGGTATTGCACCGATCGCTCATGTCTTTAGTTTTCTGCAACTGATGATCATTAATTAAACTTTTAATTGTTTTCATCAAATAGTTTTCTTGTTCGATAATTTTTTCAGAAATGTCATATGTAATCTATGTAGATTAAGCCAAATATATAAAAGCAGTTCCTGAAAATGGATCTGAGAAATAAGAATTTTTGCAAATAGAAAATTATATTGAGTATTCAAAAGTAAGCATACGAGAACGATCTCGAATTTTGGCAAAAAATTTCTTATTTTCAATCATTCAAACTTGTAGACAATTTAAATATCTATTTCACATCAAAGTAACAATATAATTCGTGCCGCATGTCATGCATTAAAATTGCAAATACCATTTAAGTATCTATACTTTTATTTTGCTCCCACTCAACGAATAATATGTTTATTTCAAACTTAATCATTTTGATTACATCATGCGCACTCAACTGAAGCAACTGAGAACTTGTACATGAAGCTGGTGGTGTAATAGAAAGAGACCATTGAGCCAAACTTTAGGGGTTCATCGTTGTTTATGACACAAATAGTTGAGTTTTTGGGATGCCTAAATATTTTTGGATTAATAAGGTTTCTAGAGGTGAATCCTGCACAATTTAAATGAATTCTTGTAATGTCACATCCTGTGGCACAGACGTTACTTATTTCCACTAAAAACATTGGAATTCCATTTGGTTCAAGAGGGACTTGGCTTTCTCTAATCTCAATATCTCTTAATGAGCAATTTCCTGCATATGGAGATCACAATTGAGACTCAAAATATGTTAATTTTAAAAGAATTCAAAGTCGGCTTTAAATATAAGTGAACATAGTGAACGAACAATTCCGTGCATATGAAAATTACTACTAAGACTCAATATACGTTAATTTTAGAATAGCCAAGACTCATACTTCATTCACTCATTTTAGGTAGCTTCTTACACATGGAATCGTTTAGTCTCAAAATATAATGTTGTAAGACGTTTCAAAAAAAAATTGATGCAAAGAGATCACCAATGTAAAGTCGTCAGGATTTGGTACCAATGTTATGTACGTGAGAGCTAAAGTCCATATAATCGACTAATGTCCTCCTCGGAACCTGTAAACCTCGATAAAACGAGAAATTTAAAAAAAAATGAAAAGTAAGGGATTACATTTTACAAGTTATTAATCAAGAAATGAAAATTTCATTATTAATTAATTACCACTGCATGTTGTCGCTCCCGTGTTTCCTTGTTTTGCAAATCATGTTCTTGACTGCATGTCATTACAAAAATTATGAGAACTTTGCCTTTAAATTTATGGACTTTAAATTAAAGTAAGAGAAGAAATTAACCCGTCTTCAACCCAAGAAATACTGAACAAACTACCCAAACAAGCTTCATACACATATACGTTCATTTCTTCTACATGAAGACCATCAAACATGTTTCCAGCATATTCACAAGCTTCAATGTAAAATACCTAATATTTCCAAAATTAAAAAAACAAAAACTGTTAATTATCATGAAGAGAGAATTAATTCGCAATTTCGCATATATAAGAATTAATTACTTATATACCATTCTTTTATAAGATTTAACCCCATGCTTCTTTCTTAACACTTCAATTAGATCTTTAGCATAAAGGCCACCTCCAGAAAGCAATTCTAGAACACACACATATCATTGATGTAAAGATTTCGGATGAAGCTTTTTTTTTAAAAAAAAAACCATTAAAGCAAACACAATAATAAATTTTACTGATGTTACTTACCAGCCATACCAGGGCTACCATGGTCCGCATAATAAACATGAATATCGTCATTGGGTCCACTATTTACAACTTTGCCACTACCCCCGCTAAGACCAGTTTTGTTGCCAAGAAGCACTGCAAGAAAATTGTTGGCAGTACAATTTTCACTTGTGTAGTCCTGAAATTAGAACCATAAATTAAAGATCATGATTTTTTAAAAAAAATATAAGAAAAATTGAAAGGAAGAAAAATATAAAATACCTTAGGGACTCCATTACAAACATCGGGGCCATATGGTTTGTTGATGATGATGCCAAGCCTAGGATTATGCCCATTAAATACAATATCATCATGCATGAATACGATTACGTTTTCATCTTTTAATCCTCCTTTTTTCAGTATTTGATATGCATGACACACATCAGCCTGCAAAATTAACAAAAATAAATTAATTACATTGTCGATCATATTACTGGGAAAGTTAACAAAAAAATAATACAAATTGTATATCATTTTATAAAATTAATTAAACCTGGTGCTGATAATTGTCATAACCTAGTGATCCAGCAACTAAAACTACCCATCTGGTTCCTTGAGTTGCATTTTGGTGAAGATTATTGCGACTTTCAACAACAAAACTTAACAAGAAAATCAGAAGAATTGAAGCAATAAGAGCAAAAGAATTCATTGTTGATAAGCTAAAGCAATATGAGTGCAAGTGCAGAGTTGGATACTCATATAAATAGACTAGTTATTTAAGAATACATGTGACTGCTGACTGAGTTGTTCTCAGTATTATTTAAAAAAAAAAAGTAGAGTGGAGAAAACTCCAATCAAATTTTTAATGCCTTATCTCTCACAAGATTCGAACTAATTTGACATAACTAGGTATTGATTCTGTTGAGTTCTTCGTCATCAATTGCTTGCTTAATTTGTTTTGACTTCAATTGTAGACTTTAGAGAAAAGTAAGATAGGAGTTTTTTTATCTTGTAGTTATGCGTGGTCATTTTTCCCACCTAATCAAACTGATTAAAACCACTTGCTGCCAGGAATATTATGCCTTGGTTTTGTGTTGGTATTGCAACTTTTTGTTTTTTACTATTTTTGTCTTACGGGGAATGAATATATATATATATATATATATATATATATAGAGAGAGAGAGAGAGAGAGAGAGAGAGAGAGAGAGAGAGAGAGAGAGAGAGAGAGAGAGAGTAGTTTTCTGGTTCGAGATCTTAAAGTACGGGAAAAGTCTGGGAAAGCCTTAAAACCGTAAAGTTTTAGAGGCTTAAAACTTAAAGCGCTTAAGCCGCACGGTTTATGTGTTTTTTCAGACGTTCCATGTACTTTAAAATTTCAAATTAGAACATTTATATATAGGGATATTATCCATCGACTACCTGTTTTTTTGAACTTTTTCAAAAATCGACAAGTCTTTCTTTTTTTGGTTAAATTCCACTTGAAGTTATATTTCATTGCACTTTTCCACTTTCGTCTATTGATCGTTAAGATTGCGTTAGTTTTCTTAAGAAAATGACGATTTTTCCCCCACAATTAATGCTGTAGAATGAAATTATAATTTTACATTTGGGGGCAAAACTGTTATTTTGTTAAAATAAACTTATGGAATCTTAACGTTCAATAAACGGAAGTGGAAAAGTGTAAAGAAATGTAACTTCAGGTGGAATTTAACCAAAAAATAAAAAATTTGTGTATTTTTGAAAAAGTCTAAAAAAATAGGTGATCAATAAATAATTTCCCTTATATATATATATATATATTTATATATATAAACGCCCTTTTGTGGTGATGCGGAAACATTTTGTGCAATTACAAGAGAACTTACCAAGTAAGCAAATTAATTCTTGCAAGATAATAATAATAATACAAAATTGTTAGAGTTACAAACATTTCGTATAAATTTGTTGGCATACACAAACTTATGCATTGTTTAATATAAGAGTAATAATAGATATCTCAAAGTTTTTATCTCAAATTTCATCCTTAGCATTACTCTTACTATTATTATTTTAATTAGTAGAAGGAAAAACGGATACTTGTCACAACGAAGAAGAATGGAAAGGGAATTTTCAATTTCTTTTAAATTTTTCATTTTTAATTATCTAACTAGCATATCACATTTTTTTTCAAATGAGACTATAGCCTTATTTGATATTAAAGCTCGGCAAGCTAAATAATTGATGTTGCAATTTGGAAATTAAGTTGATTTGATCTCAACTTGATGAAAAACCTATAATATATATATTTACTATTTTTGTCAAAATTATTATTTAAAAATTATATTTACTATCAACTTTTATTCTATAGTTACATTTTTTTTTCCATAACAACTGTGACTTATAATTCATAGTATCTCAATACCAAATAGAACGTATGTGTGCTAAAATAAGCAATGCTTGGCAACCAAACATCTAAGTCCCAATTTGAGTCCCAACTTATGTGGTATTCATTCATTGAATGATGGTTAAATAATTTTACAAGTTATGAAATCCATCATCCAATAGATAAGTAACCCATAACATTAAGACTCAAGTTGGACCTCAAATATTGAAAAATATTGGGATCCCTAACATTTATTGGTGCTAATTAAAATAGATAGTCTTTCATTCTTAAACACAATAAACATTTATTAATCAGATTCATCATATATAGAGATATAAATAGATAGATAGACAGATAAAGTGATTAATTACTAAGAGAAAGTACACTTTGGGTACTTCTATTCCAATTATTACATAATTATTAGGTTTTTCTTCCCCCGAATATTAGGTTTATCTTTTTATTTATTTATCATTTTTACCAACCTAGCCTATACATTTGGTAATTACTTGACGTGTGACGTGTGTTCTAATTAATTTCGTCCTAATTATGATATAATTAATTAGCATTCAAATTAACCTTTTAGTGTTCATTAGCAGTAGGCACATTAATTGGTTTTCGGCTTCTGGACAAACTGTAATGACCTAGAAGAAGAAATCAATAAATAAACATAATAATGATCACAAAAATTCTAAAATTAATCAAAATAATCAATATTGTTTGTGTTATATGGTTAAGGCTATTTGAACTCATAAAATTATTTTTTGTACCCGATTACTTGTTATTATAATTTAAAAATTAAAATTTTCCTCACTGCACCCAATAATATGTCAAATATATCCTCCACTAAATTTAATCCCTACGACATATTACTAAATAAACCATTATATCAAATCCACTAACCAAAGTTCTTATAAATTTCATAAACAAGTAGGAAAATATTCACTTGATTCTAGATATGAATTCCATTATAATAAAAAAATCTGTAAATAATAATCTATTTTCTTTCCTTTTCCTGTGTACATTACGCATGCTCCCTAGGGCTTTATGTTATGGTGTTTAAATTTTTATCTTGATCTTCTTTCCTTCTCAATCATCAAAACTACCTTTTACATTACCCGGAATGCAAAACTATTCCATCAAGGGGAACAAGAAAGTAATGCAAATATTTGGCAGTTTAATTGCAAAATTAATTTACAATCGGACAGCATTTTAGAACTCTAATCAAATGAAATTGGCAGAATGCGAGTTAAAAACTTCTGATTCTATTTTTTTTTTTAATGATTCATTGAACAATCCAATCAGAATTTTGCTAACATTTTGTAATCAACAACTACAGTTGTTCCACACCATATTTGATACATAATAAAAAATAATTAGGGTTTAAAAAAAGAATGTCAGACGGTGCAGAGTGAAATGTTTTTATTTAATAATAATAATTGTTTGGGGAGGAAGTGGAAGGCCTAGTAACAAAGTGTCACGTGTCAATATTAAGTTTTATAATAGAAGGAAAGTCATCAAAAAGATCTTAGCTTATGTTGGGTACCCTAGGTGTTCTAAAGGATATCTCGGGTACACTATGCAGGAGGAGAAAGGTAAGAAAAGTATTCAAACAAGGTGTCAGGTGATAAAGAGGCCTAATCCAAAAAATATTGGCTGATTCTGTTAAAAAATAAGACGAGAGAATATTGTGCTGAAAAAGAGGAGACAATGACCTGTCACACATGCAAATAGGCGAAAAAGGTTGTTATTAGGACAGTTGGGACCACTTGCCCTCTCCTTCCACGCCTGGAAATCCCCAGTGCCCCAAACTTGTTCTCCACACATGTCCTAACATATGCAAACGGTCATGTACATAGAGGACAAAAATGACATGCCAAAAAGGAACGCCAATAAGAGAACGCTAGGTGACATGGCAGCCGGAGTACTTCTTATAAAATACTCAAGTTTTATTTTTATCAATGCGACCAACACACACACCACAAAGGCTGAGGTTTCTTCCACTTTTAGCCTTCATTATTGAGAGATTGCAAGTTCTCTAACCTGAGATTACCCTAGGGGTGGTAAAAATGCCCACTTGGACCGAATTCGGCTTCGACTCGGCCAATGCGATCTAGGTTTTACCCAGCCTGCATGTATGGAAAAAGCAAATCCGGGTATTGATTTTTAATACTCGAATGTTTCCTAGAACAGGTTTGGTCACAACATTGAAAACCCGGAACACGAGCCGTGCCTGGTTTTTACTTAAGTAAAAAAAAAGGAAAATATAAAAATAGAAGAAATATTTTGCCCAACCCTAATTATCGATTTATTGCAACTTAACACACTGAAAGAATTGTTACAGTTCACTGCCAACCTCCAAACCTTGGCAGTCAATACCTCCTTCTGTCTCTTTTGTAGTAGCCAATCACCACCCACCATTGCAGTGCTGACCGTGGCTCCACAAACCTCCTTCGTGGCTCCAAAACCTCCTTCTCATTTCTCATTTCTCACAGAGCCCCATCGTCTCCACTGTTTCATCATCTTCTCAGCGGCAGCCACCGTGCAACGACATCAGCCATTATAATCAATGTCACTCCACCATCACAACCATGAGGTATTGTCTTTTTCTCCAAGTTTTTTCAACAAAAAATGATGAAATTAACATTATTATTATTATGTGTTAAATATATGCTTAATGTTTTTCTAGGATGCTATGCTTGTAAGATTATTTTTAATTAATGGGAGCTAAATTTAAATTTAGGTTGCTTTAAGTTAATTACATAATATTTATAATTATGTAATTTGTATGATAATTTTTATTAATAGGAGCTGAATTTAGTATTTAGGTTGTTTTTAAGTTAATTTGTTACATAATATTTATGATTATGTAAATTTTATGATTATTTTTGGTTAATAGGAGCTGAATTTGGATTTAGGTTGCTTTAAGTTAATTTGTTGCATAATATCTATAATTATATAATTTGTATGATAATTTTTTGTTAATAGGAGCTAAATTTAGCATTTAGGTTGCTTTTAAGTTAATTTTGTTACATAATATTATAATTATGTAATTTTAATGATTATTTATAATCATTTATTATTTTTTCTATAATAAACAGCAATAAGAATGTCAAACAATATAGAAATCTATTCATCAAATGCTCTAAATTTATCTCGTAATGTTGAAGATAGCAATGATCATGAGGTTGAGGAAATTTTGTTGTCAACCGTGAATGATAATAAGGGAAAGAAATTGGTGAAAAACGCTCAAAGTAAAACGGTAAAGAAAGTTACTAAAGCTTAGGATCACCTCACAAAAATAATTGTTAATGGAGAACAAAAGGTAAAGTGCATGCATTGTAATGCAATTTTAGAAGCCCGATACACATAAGGGATTGCGAGTTTAAACAGACACGTGGAATTTATTTTTCGAAGAATCAACTGAAAATAGAGGAAGCACTTTAAGGAAGTCTCAAAGTGCCTAAAAGAGAGGATGGAACTTATGACATTGGCTACAGCAGTTTCAATCAAAATGTTTTACGGAGTTTAATTGCAAGAATGGTGATAATGCATGAGCTTCCACTTAGATTTATATAATATAAAGGCTTTAGAGAAATGATTGTATATGCCAGCCTTGTGGTTAAGCCTATGAGCAGAAATACTTTAAAGAAAGAGATTTTGAAACTGTATCATATTATGAAGGTTAAGACTTTACATTTGTTGGAGAAAAATCATGGTAGAGTGGCTATTACTATGGAGTTATGGACAATAAGTAATCGAAAAAGGATACATGCTTGTCATAGCACATTTCATTGACAACTCCTGAAAATTGTATAGTCAAATTTTAAGATAATTTGTCTATAACTTTTTATTTGCTTAATTTCTCTTTTAATTTTTTTTATTACTTATTTTTTTATTTCTTTTCAAGTTTTAATTATTATAATATTTTAAGTTTGTGTATTTAATACTAACAATTGAATAATGGATAGGTTTATTTATGTTTTGAGCCCCCATATTGCTAATGCCCTTTTTAATGATTTAGTTTAGTGTCTGCTGGATTGGAAGATGGATAAAAATTTATCTTTAGTGACATTGGAAAATTTTCAATCACTAGTGATGTGATGGTGGAGAAATTGTTGTTAAGGTTTAATACTAGTACCTTAATTTCTAATGGTAAATTTTTTAATATGAGATGTACTACTTATCTATTGAACTTGATTGTGTAGGATGGGTTGAAAGTTATAGAAAATAGGGTTGGAAGATTAGGGAGGGTGTAAGTTACTGGATACAAACACCAAAAAGATTTAAAACTTTTAAGCTAGCTATTAGGCAATTGCAAATTAATTGTAAAAAAAAAAAATTGAAGTTAGACTATACAACTCATTAAAACTCTACTTATGCCATGCTTGATGTAGTATTGATGTATAGAAGTGGTTTTTCTCAATTGCTACAACGTGAGCCTCAATATAAGAGCTTGCCTAGTGATAGTGAGTGGGATTTGGCAGCCACAATGGGGGAGCATTTGAGATCATTTTACATGTTAATGGAGATGTTTTCAGGTACAAAAATCCTATTACTAATTTGTTCTTTCCATTGATATGTAAAATGAAAATTTCAATTAACGAGTGGTGCACCTCTAATAACCTTGCTATTAGAATTATGAGTGATAAAATGGGGAATAAATTTGTAAAATATTGGAATGAAATTCATCCAATATTAGTTGTGGCTGTAGTACTTGACCCGAGTTATAAGATGTTGATTGATTTTTATTTCCTAAAGATCTATGGTGATACAACAGATATAGAGCATGCACGTAAGCCTTATGATGATTTAGTGAAAGAATATAAATTGAATTATTAGTTTTGCAGGAGATATAATCATCCGTAAGGCATCATCACACTACTTGTTACCATCGGCAAGGTACCATACTAGGTCATTTATGTGATTGATTTTCTTATCGTGGATCACCCAAGTGCCTATTGTTGAGTACTAGAAAGTGTGTATTTATAATAGAGAAAATCATCATTTTACACTCCAAGTCTCACTAACATCCCTATTTTTATGTCTTTAAGTCCCTTGTAATTTAATTATGTATATTTTATTTTAATTAAGTATTTTATGTATTTTAAGGGATATCATGGTCATTTCACAATAAACGAGAGATCAGATGAAAAAACGGACAGCACTTTTGAACTCAGGACAATCAAAAACCTTAGGAGGAGCATAAAAAGAAAAATGGTACTGTTCACATATACGTTACTGTTCACACATACTGATGATTGATATATACTGATCGTACACGACATTCACGACGCTTTGTTCACTCACATCATCTTTGTATGCGCGGGCACCGCATTGTGCGATGACGTGGCGGCATTTGATTGGGCGAATGATGTGGCATTGACGATGATGTGGCGTTGCTGGATCGATGACGTGTCATGATCCTATTGGACAAAAAATGTTGACCGGTGGCGTGGCGTAATATTAGTGGATCGAAAAACGCGTGTATGCGGTACATGCATATACACAGAATAACAGCCCGATGATGTGTTTCATCCAATAGGAACTTGCCACGTGGCGCAATCCTAAGCGCGTCAAATTGTTTTAATCCGATGGCCATGATTTACTCGGTGTATCTATAAAAAGGGGCTCCCCCAATTTGAGACCCTGAATCCATTTTTGGACTCCATTTTCTGTAATTCCATCTCCATCTTGTATTTTCTACGTATTTTAATAAAATTCCCATTTTACCCCTAGTTCAAAATATGAGTAGCTAATTTCCTTTCAAGCTTGGGTGGAAGGTGAAGTCTCAACATGCTCCATGGGCTTAATTTGGTAAATTTACTTTTCCTTCCCCTTTAATTTATGTGGTTGTTTTGACTTTTCGTAGACAGATAGTAATAATCTTGTCTGGATATCGGCTGGAATAACCGCCTCCCTAGGCAAGGTTATTACTATTTGGCACGGGAAGCCCTTAGCACCATATCTATTAAAGTGTGGTTCATGATGAGTGGAAGTTCTCCCTTCATGATTTAATTGGTATTAATAATTAATGTTAAGCCGATAGTGCATGTTGAGACAGATCCGGAGATCCAAGTATTTTATTTTAATAGTCTATTCCAACAGCGTTAAATTAAAACACTGCCTACATCATTCTCATTATAAATTCAATCACCCATTAAGAAAATTAATTCTACAAGTAACTAAAATCCACCTCCTCGTGGGATCGACACTCGTCACCATTGATCTATTCTACAATAGATTCGTGCACTTGCGAGTTCAATAAAATTTGCACAACACCTATAATATCATTTTAAGAAAGCCATTTATGGCCGCAACTAAAGCAACAGTCTCCATATATTACCTCGCTATGAAGATTCCAACCACAAGGGAAGTTATCACCATCAAGTGAGATCAACAGTCAGCTCGAGAATGCTATTTTGTCACTTCTAAAGTGAGTCATCAAATTGCTTCTAATATTCTTCTGTAGGGATACCCTACCAGGTAAGGCCATCAATTAGCTTAGCTAAGTGAGTATTTGCTATACAATGGAGTGTTGTACGTAAGAAAGCCTTATAGAGAGCTAGTCCTTAAAAGGAACAAGAATCAGGTCCAATGGTGGTGGATGTAGTAATGTATAATTTATCTTAAGTATTCTATGAACTTAGTTTGGAGTTAATCAGAGAGTTGGAGACACCCTTAGATCCCCAAAGACCGAATGAGGAAAAATGAGGTACATCAGTTGAAAATCTTGTTTATGTTTCAATCTATAATGATGATCCAACCAAGATAGTTAAAGTTGGCTCCAACCTCCTTGAACAGCACCACAGGCAACTTATCAATTTCTTAAAGAAAAATCATGATGTGTTTGCGTAGTCCTATGTGGAAATGTCAGGTATTCCACATTCAACTTCATGCCATAAACTTAATGTCAATCCGCACCACAAGCTTGTCAAGCAAAAACATACTTTTAACTAAGAATTCTATGATTCCATTAAGTAAGAAGTAGATTATTTATTAAAAGCTAAGTTTATCAAGGAGGTGGTGTACCCCGATTAAGTGTTTAATATAATATTAGTCAAAAAGTCTAATAAGAAATTACGTATGTGTATGGACTTCGCAAACATGAAAATGTCTTGCCCTAAAGATAACTTTTCCCTTCCCCAAGTAGACCAGCTAGTCGATGCCACAGCGGGATATGAGATGCTCAGCTTTATGATGCCTAATCCAACTACAACTAAATTTCAATTTATGAGCTTAATCAAGAAAAACAGCCTTCATCACCAATCGTGGATTATATTGTTATGAGGTTATACTATTTAGTTTAAAGAACACCAGCGCCATTTATTAACACTTGGTGAATAAAATCTTCAAAGAGTAAATTGGGCACACTATGGAGGTGTACATCAATGACATGATTACAAAACCAATGTATGCTAGTGAAGCATTAGATACATCAATATTTTAAAGAAGCCTTCAATATTTTAAAGAAGCATTAGATACATCATAACCTTGATAAATGCGCATTCAAGGTCACCTTGGGTAAATTTTTTGGTCTCATAATACAACAATGGCTAATTAAGGCTAACCTTGATAAAATCCGAGCAATCCTTGAAATGAAGTCATCACGCACCATTAAAGAAGTTCATAGCTTCGCAGACTAGGTATTTGCCTTGAGCTATTTTATCTCCAAGGCCACTGATCATTGCAAGCCCTTCTTCAAAGCTTTGAAAATTGGCAAGAAACTCTATTGGACCATTGAACGCAAAGAAGATTTCGAGCAATTAAAAGAATACCTCATTAATTCACCACTACTCGTCAAACCTAAGCTTGGAAAGGTACTTTTGTTGTACCTTGTTGTCTCTAAGCATGCTACTAGTTTCATTTTACTTAGAGAAGATGATCATGGGGTATAACTGCCTATATATTTCACCAGTAAAGCTATGATTGACGTAGAGAAAAGGTACCCCGCATCTGAGAAGTTTGTTTTAGCCTTAGTCATCTCCATAAGGGATCTTTAGCCATATTTTCAGGCTCAAACCATTGCGGTTGTCATGAATCTTCCCCTCCAGTAACTCTTCAAGAAATTAGATATGTCTAGAAGACTTCTCTGTTGGTCTTTTAAGTTAAGTGAGTTGGATATCATCTTTAAACCTCGTTCGGCCATTAAAGCTCAAGCCATTGTTGATTTCATCACAAAATTAGCTACTGACTGGAGTACTCAAGTGAAAGTACACCTGCAGTAAAAGAGGAACAAATCTAGGAGATATATGTGGATGGTTCCTTCAACCCACAAAAGTAATGCTGGGATAATTATCATTGATCCGGATAAAGTGAAGCTGTACTATGCCTTGAAATTTGAATTCAAGGCCACAAAGAATGAAGCAAAAAATGAAGCTATATTAACAGGGTTGAGAATGTTGAAGGTTTTGGGAGTAAAAAGGGTTTACACTAAAAGTAACTTTCAACTAATGGTTAGCCAAATTGCCTCGAAGTATTAGACTAAAGAAGTAAATATGAAGGGATACCTCAGGAAAAGCAGAGAACTGATGTCCCAGTTTACTAAAGTTAAGATAGAGAGGATACAACAGATAAAGAATTACGAAGCTGATAATCTTGCCAAAATGGCCTTTTTTGGTACAACCCAATCAGTTGATCCTATCATTACTTAGTACACACCCATCATTAATGTTGTTCTTTCATAGGCAGTAAAAATGGGATCGATGTCTGCCAAAGTATCTTAAATGGAACTTATTATAAGGTACTTTAGGGATAGAGATCTACCCTAAAATAAGAATGAAGTGAAAAAGTAGAAGTACTAAACTACACGATACTGTCTCCTCTAGGATACTCTATATAAAAGAGCATTTACTCTCCCTTACCTAAAATATTTTGGAAATGATTAAGTTGAATATGTCATAAGGGAGATAGACGGAGGTATTTGCGGTAATCACTATAGAGCACAATTGCTAGCACAAAAACCCCGCCACTAAGGAACAGTAATAATATGGTTAGAAACTATAACAAATGCTGGAGATTCTCCATGGTACTTTACCTACACAAAAAAGATTAATGGTTATGTCTGCTCCTTGACCTTTACCCATTTGGTGTGTGTATCTCATTAGTCCAATGCCAACCGAGAAAAGGCAAGCCAAATATACAATTGTATCAGTAAATTACTTCATAAAATAGGTAGAGGTGAAGCTGTCAGCCAGTATTATGAAAAGAAAAAAAAATTCATTTAGAGGAATATCATTTGTAGGTATAGCATCCTTAATGCCATAGTCAGTGACAACAGGAAATAATTTGACAATGAGAGGTTTCAAAGTTCTTTGCTCAAAGTATGGGATGGCCAATTAGTTTGTCTCTCAAAGTCATCCACAATCTAATGACCAGGTTAAAGCTGTTAAAAGGATCATCAAAATGTACTCTAGTTATTCTGAATAAGAAGATAGAGAAAAGGAAGAGATTTTTCCGATGTACTCTGGGTCTACCAGACTACTAAAAATACTTCTACAAGAGAAAAACCCTTGTTTGAGCTAACGCAATAATTTCAACAAAGATTAAAATATCCTTTTATAGGACTATATACTTCGATCAAGCAGAGAATACTTTTTTGATTGCATTCAGTCCTGACTTTATGGCAAAAAAAATAAGTAAGGCAGAGGGCCACAGTATAATAACACCACATTTCAAGTATATACAACAAGAGGGTATGCTTCCAATCATTCAAGATAAAAGACCTAGTCTTAAGGAGAGTAACTCAAAATATGGTACCTTCTGATGACTCTTTTGGAGCAAACTTTGAAGGACCATATCATGTGGATAGAAATGTAGTATCTAGTGAATACAGGCTACTTCACATAGATGGAACATTCGCGAAGCATCCTTGGAACGCTATGGTACTATGAAAGTATTACTAGCGAGAAGACAGTGCCTTAATCCCTATCACTTACTTTATCTATTTCTTTTAATGTCTTATATGTTTGTAATATAGCAAGCCATGAGAGGTAGCCCAGGTACCCTAAAATAGTCAATAGAAATTTTTCAATTTCCTAAGTATCAATTAAAGTGGGGGTTTTCATGATTCCTGATTCTCATTGGGATAACAAAGCAATGTCATGTAATGATCCGTACTTCTATTATTATTGCTCTCCTTATTATTGCTCACCTTTTCCAATTACGGAATATGGTTGTTTTCAATTTTCACATTTATATGATCACCTTATTGCAAAATGAACTAGGTTACCTGACATGTCCTCATTATGATGATCTATTCAAGGTTAAAGCCAGCAGAAAGAATATAGGAAAATTACAAAAGTAACTTTTCATAATGATTTTGAAAATACAAATGCTTGAATAAAAGGAGGGAGGGTCGTACAAGGCCAGAGGGTAGAGAAAACTAGTATATCCTAGTGCCACAAGGCTCCGTTAAAGTATGCATACACCCACACCTCCATTCTTTTACTTGAGCCAACTAAAGAATAAATAATTCAAAATGAGTGGCAATCATAAGAGTTAAATGCCTAAAAGAATAGATGTATGCAAGCAGTCACCTCTGTTTATATTGTCCTATTAAGTGTTAGCTTGAAGCCAATAGCGAAACGAGAAATTTTTTTTACTATCTTGCAAAAGAAAAATAAAAAAGGTCCCCCCAAAAGACACCTTGGAAAAGCAAAAATCAAATTTCTTACCTACTTTTTGTTGCGCTAATTATAAATTTTCATCCTTAGTTAAATGTTATGATGATGCTTTAATTATTAATTATCTGAGATTAATTATAATGTTTATTAAGATATGCAGTAAGCATGTCTTAAGAAATAACCACACAAATACATATATTAAATCAGAAGGTACCCAGGGCACTCGAACAATCTCCATAACAGGTACTTGGTCGATTGTTCAAATATAAAGTTACAAATAGCAAAGTTAATGGCACACCAAATTAAATCTACCATAAAAGTTTAGTACAAGTAGCAATAAGATTGTCGAGGCAACCTTTTGAGAGAAAATTATCTGAACATACCAAAAAGAGACATCATAATATAGAATGTACAAAAAAAGAAAATAGAGAACCATAGAGACACCATGTCAACATGATCCAAAAGTTAAACCAAACAAGATCATGTGAAAAGGGGAATGTCATCTCCGTCATTCCTCCCAACTAGGAAACCTAGGTCCCCCTCTTATCTTTGATCGTCTTTAGAATGGTTGATTTGTCCACTTGTTTCTCTACACGTGGTACCACCAGCCCTTGGTCTGTATCCAAACCTCCATCATGATATAAATAAAAGCTTTCTTGAGCACGTCTTTCTAGAGAGATAATAAATCGTCAAGTCGAGCCTTTATTTCTTTAGGATCCTTAAATATGCAAATGTTCTCTCGAGAAAGATCATCAAGGCACCCCTTCAAGGCCTTGACCACCTCAGCAAGCTTCTCCTCACGAGACTAACTGTATTAGAGCTTTCTCTTAATTTTTGAACCTTTGATTGTGCACCCGAGGTACCATTAAAGTCTCAAAGACTGTGGCTAAGGTAGAAGGCCACATGTCATAGAAAAAAGATGATTAGATGGGAAAAAAAAGAATGAGCAAGAGAATAAGAAAATAAGAGAAAAAAGAGGTACTTGCATCATGGCAAGCCTTAAATACCCAGGTATAGCGCACGTTCAAATCCAACTTGTTCACCTTTGCGGCCATATTTGAAGGACACATTTGGGGTATAGAGAAAATAATTAGCCAAATGAGATATTTTCTTTTTTGCCGCTGGTTTCAACTCTTCTTCCATCAAATCTCTAGTCATAATGAATAATAGGCCAAATTTTCTCTTACAAGTAATTTAGGTACCCTTGAAAGCACCAAGAGAGAAATCTTATTACCTATTCCTAATGCTTGGAACAAAGCGTGGTCAAGTACTCTTTGAGGAGGGGTTGGTACCTAGTGTACCCTCCACTCATCCAGTTGAATAAAGCATCCAAATCTCCACTAAATATATTCATATATATCAATCACCAAGCAAGATAAACAAGAAAGGTCAGTAAAAAATGCATTGAAAACACCTCAGGCAAAAAGCTGAAAGTAAGCATAGGTGATGGTGGGGTACCCCAAAAGATAAATGAATCACCACCCAAAAAAGATGAAAGATCCTCATCAATTAAACCGTCTCTTATCAATCGATTAGTACTTAACATATCACTGTCTCTTTATAAAGCCTGAAGCCTCCTTAAAAAATCACTTATTTATCTTCCCACCTCATGGAAGGCACACTTCTTCGGTCCAAGTGATATCTACAAGATCACCAAATAAGATGAAAGATCTATATAGAAAACTAGGATAATACTAAAAAAAAAAAAGAAAAAGAAAAGAAATGCATACTATCTTCATTAAAAGAATTTGAGATTTGCATGTAGTCGCCATCAGCTGAGGTACCCTTACCCCACTCACCATCAACTATAAACGAACCGTGCCTCTAACTCTTTTTTAGTATGGGATATGTGTTCAGCAGATTACTGTAAACCCCCCCCAGTGGCAAAATAAGCGGTCGATAGATTAGTAGATTTTTTAAACTTATAAAGTCACCTTAACTTTTTATAAGAAATATCCTGCCCAAATACTTCCAACCATAGTGCTTCAAGGCCCGTAAGTAACCTCTAACCAGGAAGGGACAACTACCTCAGGGCAATTTGTATATTGCTAAATGTCTTCCTAAAAAAAGGTTAGAGAGATAAACAGAGACCCATATAAAAAAGATTGAGGTGCAAGGCTATAGTATTAAATTTAAAGCACTTGGGATGCTCATCTTTGTAAGGTACCCTAAGTTGAGCGCGAGAATGAATGTTGTACTTGACTCTAATCCTCTCTAGTTCATCAGGGATAGCCCTCTTACCGCCTAATGAGTGAGGTTTACGGGATTTAGAAGGAGAAACAAAAGGAGACCTATGGATATAACTAGAAAAGGTGATCTAATTTTAAGGTTTTTAGCTCTAGCCTTTTTATGGCTTTGTTGGACTGGTTATTTATCTTTGGGTTTAGATCTATGAGTAGGGTTAGTTTGGGACAACCTAGGGCTCTATGACTAGTGTGCACACAAGGGGGGGATTTTTCAACATGGCTACCATTCCCAAAACTAACTGACACATAGAGATTGACTTAGAAAAGGGATTGACCCTACCTAAACCTCCAGTCACATTACGCCCATATACATCAATACTCTTCTTTCTAATTTTGTTTTCCTAAAACACAACACAAAAACAGAAAAGGGAAACTCTACATCAAAATCTACAAAACCACATGGCTCCAAACCATACAAAAAAAAAAAAATACACCAAAATCTATAAATTCGTGTGTGTGGAAAATGCAAAATGAAAAATGAGATTTTTGCATAAAAGCCAAAATGTTAAAACACTACAACCGTGTATTCAAAAAAGGAGAAAGAAAGCCGAAAGAAAAAGGGTACCTAAACTTCACCAAGCTAGTGGATATTAATAGCTAAGAAATCAAATATGAATGGATGTAACTACAATCACCAAGAGCAAGAATAAAAATTAGAACAACCATAGTGACAGCCCCGCACAACAAGCTACATGTAAAAAAATAAAAAAGGGAAAAAGAAAAAGAAAAAGACGTGAGAAAGATCGAGAGGCACCACTGCGTGCCGCAGAACCACTTGCCAAACACCACTGCACGATTGTCGAAGCCACTTGCCAAACATGGCAGCAACATCGTTGGATTTTCACTTAGCACCACCGCATGCCTGACTAGACCTATAGTCGAACACCGATGTAGTGCCATTGAAAATCTTCGCTAAATATTATTAAGGATGAAAGCCAATGGAGAAGAAAAAGAACAGAAAAAAGAAAAGTGAAAAGAAAAAGAAAAAAAAGGAAAGAAAAAAAAAAGAAAGAGAAAAAAAAAAACAAACGGGAGAGAAATGATGGATTTTTAGCCCAAAGGGGAGTGAACAAAACCACAAAAAATAAGGAAGATAAAGAGAATAAGAGAAAAAGGGGCAAGGGAGGAAGAGTTATAGAATAGGTAGTTGATTGTGGGCAAACCCAATTATACTGTGAAAGAGATAAAATTGAGGAAAATTTTAAGGATTTTAAAAATGGGTAAGCACAGAAACAATGGAGAAAAAGAAAACAAGAAGGGAATCATGTAAAAGAGAAGAAGACAATTGATAGAGAACATGGCCTTAATGGGAAAACATAAAGCCAACAGTTGAAAGGACTTGACCTTTTTTAAAATTCAAAAATACAAGAGAGAGAGAGCATTAATATGGGAACAATTAAACCCACTCCACTTTTCGTCAAGTAAGTTCATGAAACACCATGTGTAAAAAATAAAAAAGAGAGAGAAAAAGAGCAAAAGAAAGAAAAGATGAATAGGGTTAAGATATTCTCTGACTTAAAGAATTCATATAGTCAACAAAAGAGAAGAAGGCAAGGTACTCCTTTATATCTAACTCTTTAAGATGAAGGCCAAATATCACTACGTGTCATATACAATTCTTCTATGAGTTTCTTTTGCTAAATTATTTTTGCCATAAAAAAACTAAGGGGATGTTATTTGAGGAAGAAGTAGAAGGCCCAGTAACAAAGTGCCACATGTTAATATTAAGTTTTATAACAGAAAGAAAGTCTTCAAAAGGATCCTGGCTTATGTCGAGTACCCCAAATGTTGTCAGGAGGAGAAAAGTTAGAAAAGTATTTAAAAAAGGTGTCAGGAGATAAAAGAAACCTAACAAAAAAATATTTGATTATTCTCTAACAAAAAATAAAGAATCAACGATGGAATATTATGCTAAAAATATAGGTCAATGACCTATCACACCTGCAAATAGGCTAAAAAGGTTGTTACCAAGACAATCAGGACCACCTGTCCTCTCCTGTCATGCCTCAAATCCCCAGCAGTCTCAGTAAAGGTACACGGGACCACTCCTCTATGCCTAACACGTGTATGCGCCTCAAACGTGTTTTCTACGCATGTCCTGACTTACCCAAATGTTCACACATATAGAGGATAAAAATATCTTTGACACGCCAACAAAGAACCAGTAAGAGAATGCCAAATGGCATGGTAACTTGGGTACTCCTTATAAAATACTCAGGATCTATTTTTATCAATACAACCAACACACAAACCATAACAGCTGAGATTTCTTCTATCTTTAGCCTCCATTACTGAGAGCTTGCAAGCTCTCTAACCTAAGATGACCTAACTTTAACTTGAGTGCCGAAGTGTGGTCACCAGCCAGCCCTAGCTCCACTTCTAACCTCCTTCTCATTGTTTTGCAAGTCTAACGCGAGTTGACGAGCTCTTCGAGTCTATATTCAAATCTCTTACCATATCCACCATCCTCTTACTTTTCCTTCACTCCATAAAGACCAAAAACAGCTCGTACACCCTAAGTGAGGCACCTTACATTCCAACAAAAATAAATTCATTATTCTTGGTTAGGTTTTGTAGCTTACACTCACACACCCAAAATCTACTAAAAATAATAATAATAATGTATTCTTGATCATTAATTTTATGTGGGTATTTTAATAATATAATTTTCTATTAAAAAAGAAGTTTAAAGAATATATTCATAGGTTTAAATAGTCCCTCCCATGTTATATGTTGATATGCAGTGTATCGAAATTATGAACTACAAGGTAGGATCATGAAATAATGATGCATTAGTTTTACATTTCTATCTAAATTGATGAAAATGCTTCTCCATATACCAACGGTATATTTCACTAGAAAAAAACTTGAGCTTCAAATACGTAGTTATGTGTGTGTGTGTGTGTAAAAGGACATTGCCCTTAAAAAGAAAATAAATAAAAAGCAACCAACCCTAATTTCTTTTTTCTATATAGTTGAAAAGTCAAAAGGCCAGATGCATGGTGCCATTTGGTAGCCACAAAAAATTGACAATTTAAAAGTTGCATGCATAAGCCATAAAAATTGACAAAGTGTGCATGAAAATTCAATAGTAGCAATTCATTTATCAATACTTGCATACGAAAATGGCAACTATTTTGGTTTATAATTGTTGAAAATTAAGGCCACTCATACATGATAAATAGATCATCATTTTAAAAAAGTAAAGCATCATAAAACGTGAAAGATTAAGTGTTTTAGCTCTTTGAGAGAGTGCAGATAAAGGAAGTATCTGTAAGTGAGCTCTTAAAAAATTTGGAGGTGTGCATCCTTAGGTTTTGCACTATTTATAGAGATGTGAGAGATTGTGTGTCTTGGGAAATTATTTCCTTCATGAATGTGCGAGAGCACTGAGTGTATTTGGATATTTTAAAAGTGGGGTTTCATTACTCAAATTTGTACTCTATTAATTGTTAGTAAAACAATTATTCTCTCTTTCCTCTGTGGATATAGGCTTTATTGTCAAACCACGTTAAATCTCATGTACTTTATTTTTCTTTAACTATTTCGTGCACATTAATTCGTGTTTTTCATATAAGTGGTATTGGACCATAACAAATGATGCTTCTACAACACAACAAGTGGTATCCGAGTACAACAAGTAGCATCAAAGCTAATGATTCGTACTTAGGTATACGTCACTATTCACATGTATGTATTGTTCATAAATATGGTGGAGCCAACAGTTTGTACTTAGGGTATACAACACTATTTATATATATATATAGTACTATTCATGTATTCAATACTATTTACTTATACAGTATTGTTCATAAATTGGATTCATGTAACAGGAGAAAGGTTTCCCATTACTTAGCCGAAAAGATGTGGCCATGAAAAAAACACTAACAATTTTCATATCAAATTCGAAGTGCCATGAAATTGATCTAAAAAAAAAAAAAGGACCTCGCATTACTGCTGCTCTGACCAGTAATTGGTAGGGATGACAGGATTTGAACCCGTGACATTTTGTATAGTGATTTATGCATGTTTAGAAAAGTTATAGCAAAAAAGCCTAACACCTAAAGAGTCTAGATTTTAAATAGGACCAATGTGACCCCTCCAGTCTTTCATGATAACTTTTTTTATGCATTTTTGTTAATCTTATAATATTGATTTTGATCATAACAAAACTTATATGTTCTTGATTAAAATGTTGGAGCTATTAAAATGAATTTCTTAAAACCATAGATATGTTTAAAGAAGGTTAATGACTGTTAACTTAAATATGAAAATCATTTTTCTACAAAAAGTAGTCAAAATATAGATTCTAGAAATTACTCTTGAATCGTTTATTATAAAAGGCGAACTAATAATTTACAAAAAAAAATTAGTCTTTTAATGGTTAGCTAGACTTATTTTAGAGCATTATAGAAATTAACGGTGAATCGTTTATTAAAAAATGACGAACCGATAATTTACAGAAAAGAGAGAGTTTTCTAATCTCAAACTGTTTAGCAAAAACGGAGACCTAAATCTGTTTTGCAAGATCCTAGAAATAAACGGTAATCTGATAATGAAAAACGGTAAACTGTTCATTTAAAATCTAAGCACAACGACTATTTGGACAAGTCAAAATGGTAAACCAACAGCAGCAAACGGTAATCCAATTATTCTCAGAAAGTCAACAATGGCTAATTTTCAGCTCCCACTATAAAATGGCCCAATCAAATTCAAATCAAAATAAGATCTAACATTTTTCATTGAGCTTACTATTGAGAAAACATACATCATTGGGCTTTAAACTTTTTTTTTATTTCATTGATTCACACTTTGAGATTTCAATTGTAATCATATACATTGTGTGAGAGATTTGTTGATTGTAATATTTTTTTTTGAGTGATTGTAAGTGTTGGGATACACTTGGGTTGAGAGATTGGGAATAATCTCTTGTTCTAAAGGTTCATTGACACTATTGAAGTCAATTATAAGTGTTGTTGAAGCCTTAGAGGCTTGCTTAGTGGAACCCTCAAGCACGGTGAGCTTTGAGGTATGGACGTAGGCACGGCTGGCCGAACCACATAAAAATCGTGTGTTTAATCTTTCTTATCTTATCCTTTTAATTTTGAGCATTGTTAAAATTATTACTTTTGATTTTATTAAAATATTAGTTTAAATTATTGTGTGGTTTTATTTGTTTAAGTTTTAAAAACCCAATTCACCCCCACTCTTGAATAACTTAGTTAGTATTTCAATTTTTTCAACCAATAGATAAAAGTAAACTATTTTTTTCTCAAATGTGAATAGTTTTTGAAATGGTAGAAAAGATGAATGAGGTCTACCTAACTATTTTGGGAGTTGTTTGTACAAGTGCTCAATCGGAGGAGTATTCTCAAAGATAAGACTAGTTACCTGGTCCCAAAAGATCGATTTTCAAAATGTTAATAAGAACAACTTCGACATGTAGAGTGCAGCGTTATAGATTCTCTAATTCAAATTGAGGTTGTTGTGAAAGATAAAAGAAACAAGCGTGATGAAGATGTTTTAGGATCATATGAATGAGAAGACCTTTGATCAGATTAAGTCTTGCTTGTTCAAGGAAGTGAAATACATGTTTCAAGACAATGAGTGTATGATTGCTCAGTGGCACACTTTGGAGGAAAAGTACTTGTGAGAAGCCAGAAAATTGCATTCATGAAATTAGCCAAGTATATGGCTTTTTAATGACATCAATGCATGCATCTGTATCAAGATTATTTAAATAATCTTGATGAAGAGTTAAAGGATGAAGTCAATTATAAGATTCTTCTGCACTCACTTATAAAATAATACAGTCATTTTGGGACTACATTGTTGTATAAAAGAGCATGATTGCCTTCAAAGATGTAAGCATAGCATTGACCAATTTAGAGATTCAGATAATGATAAATATTCCAAATGGACAATGTCTAAAGCTTGGATGAGTAAAGGCTGGATGGTGAAGAAAAAAGGATGAAGCACGATGGAAAGAATTCTTAAAGTGAATCAAATAGCAAAATTACCTAAGATTAGTGTGTCTTTTATTATAAAAGGGGCCATTGGAGGTAAGATTTCCCGAAGGCTCAGAAGAAAGATTGAAAAACTAGTAGTACCAAATATAACATGTGATGTTGAAAATAATGACTATTCATTGAGTGTTATTCTTACGACATATATGGTAAGTTCAAACAAACAGATACTTGATACCAAAGAAACCTATCATCTGTGTCCCTTCAGAGAATTGTTTGTGGATTTCGTGACTTGGAATCCAATATGATTGTGATAAGGAGTGATTAACCTTATCACAAAATGAGAATAGGAACAGTTCGGGTGAAGATGTTCGATAAAGTTGCTAGAAAATTAAAAAAAGTTAGGTATGTTCCTGCTATAAAAAGGTATCTAATTTTTATAGGTACTTTAGAAGCTAAAACTATAGGGTTACCATAAAAAATGGCACAACAAAGTTCACACTTGGGGCTATAAAGATTTTATAAAAAGATCCAGCGTCATAACTGGTATTATTGAAAGGGAAATACAAGCGATGATATAAAAATTTTTGCGCAGAATGACACACCGAATTATAGCATGTACAATTGGGAACATACATGAAAGAAGTCTTTGCAAACTGAAATGAGGCATGGACTTTCTTGAAATATGTCAGAACTTACAAAAATAAAGTTCTATGGGTATTGTTTGATAGGCAAGAAAACAAAGGTCAAGCTTGGTATGGCTAATAATAATACTCTTGAGATCCTTGAATGTTTATGGCAATATATGGAAACCAAACAAGGCTGCATCCATTGGTGTTAACCATTATTGAGTTTCATCTGTTTCTCAAGACATGTGTGGGTGTACACCATACGAGCATAGGATGAAATTATAAAAGTGTTCGTGAAATAAAAGCAATTTATGAATACTCGACTTGGTAGAAAGATCAAAGTATTGTGCACTGATATAGAATGATATATTTGTGATCCATTCTTGCAAGCATGCCAAAATGAAAGTCTTGAATGACATTTTAAAAAGAGATATACCAATGTGGTTGAGCATATAGATCATACTTTACTAGAGAAAGTATAATGTATTTTATCTAATACTAGTTTAGATAAAAGGTTTTAGACTGAGCCTGTAAGCTACATAAGTCACTTAAAAAAATTAGATTTGTAATCTATAGCAATTAAAGGCAAAACTCTTTTGGAGATGTGGACTAGAAAGCATGCACAATACTATGATTCCCGTCGTATGTTATCTTTGTGGGATTTAAAATATGGAACATTGGGATCTCAAAGATAAGAATTTTGTGTATTACAGATATGTCACTTTTGATAAAGTTTTAATATGGAAGGCTTCTAGCTCTTAGCAAGTGGAGAACAACACCAATGATATATTGCAGCATGTGGAGTTTAATGTAACCCTATATAACCAGATGGTTCAACATCATCTAACAATTTAACTTTAAAAGTGACACTAAAAGTTGAAGAAGAAGTTATTTCTATTGATGTCCTATAAGAAGAATAAACAACTAATAATACAGATAAAAATTGATAATAACAAAGACACCAAGAAGAGAAACCCAGATGGCTTACATGGTGGTAACATTTGTACTTCTAATTGCTAATAATGATATCCTTTCAAACAGTATGCAACAATGAAAGTGATCAATGGAAGTTAGCTATAAAGGAAGAGGTAAAGTTTCTTCATCAAAATCAGACTTGGGAACTTGCAAAGTTATTTAAGAGATTAAAGGCGATTGGCAAAAAATAGGGCTACACCAAGAAACAAGGATCTCTAAAATCAAACAACTCTTCATTATAAGGCAAGACTGATGGCAAAAGGACTTGCTTAGAAGGAAGGTATTTTCTCTCCAATTGTGAAAAATACTTCCATTTGTGTCTTAATTGCTTTAGTTTTGGAATATGAGCAAGAATTGGCTTAATTAGATGTTAAGATGGCGTTCTTGCACAGGAATTTGGAGGAGGAGAATCTAAATGACTCATTCTTATGGTTTCAAAGTTATTGAAGGGAAAATCATATGTGTAAGATGATTAAATCTTTGTACAGATGGAAACAATTGAGAGACAAAGGTACAAAAGATCTGATCGAGGGCATAATTCACCAAAAGTGAACATGATCATTGAGTTTACTTTAGAGGACTATAGGATGAAATTTTCATCCATTTGTTACTTTATGTCAACGAAAGGCTTATTACTTCAAAGAATAAAGATCAGATTGGAGAAGCAAATAGCTTCTGAATTTGAGATGAAATACTAGGGTAATGCACAGAGAACTTAGGTTAGAGATTTCGTAAGGATAAGAAGAATGGGAACATGTAGTTGACTCAAAGGTCTATTTTAAAGAAAGTGCTAAAAAGATTTGGTACAAATGACAAAGATTGAACTAGTTTGTACTTCTTTAATCCTAAATCTTCATGTCATTGTCCTCAAATAAATCATAAGTTTATGGCTCATTTTTCATAAGCTTGTGCTATGGGTAGTCTTATGGATATAATGGTGTGTAGAAGGCTTGATATATCTGAAGCAATGAACATGGTTAGTAGATCTAAGTAAAATTCACTATTCTCAAATATGAGTATAAGGGGATTTGTGAAGACAATTCTTTTCATGAATCGTGAACTACGGTTGGATTGATCCTATTGTTAATCTTATAATAATGATTTTGATGATAACAAAAATTATATGTTATTGATTAAAATGTTGGGGCTATTAAAATGAACTTCTTAAAGTCATACATTTGTTTAAAAAAAACAAAACCTTTTCAAAATGATGAAACTGGAAATTAACGGCGATCCGTTTAGTTGAAAACGGTGAACCGATAATTTACAGTGATGAGAAGTTTTTTAGTCTTGAACCGTTTAGCACAAACGGAAAGCTAAGGTTCTGGAAGTTAACGGTGAACCGTTTAAATATAACGGTTAACCGATAAATTCCAGTGAGGAAAAGTTTTCTAGTCTTGAACCGTTTAGCTAAAACGGAGAGCTGAGTTTGTTTCAAAGGTTCTGGAAATTAACGGTGCATCGTTAATTCAAAAACGGCTAACCGATAAATTTCAGTAAAGAAAAAGTTTTCTACTCTTGAACCGTTTAGCAAAAACGGAGAGCTGAGATTTGTTTTGCAGGTTACTGGAAATAAACGGTGATCCGATAATTGGAAACGGTAAACCGTTTATTTGAAACCAAAGGATAACGGCTAGTTGAAAAGTCAAAACGGCTAACCGGTAGAGACAAACGGCGATCCGATTATGCTCAGAAAGTCAATAACGGCTAGTTTTCAGCTCCAACTATAAGAAGGCTCAAACAAATATGATCCAACATTTGATATTTGAGCTTCCTACTGAGAAACAATCTTCTTTAAGCTTCAATTGTTTTTCATTTCATTCCCTCACACATTAAAATTTCAATTGTAATCATTTAGAGTGTGTGAGAGATTATTTGTTATTAAATCTCTATCATTGAGTGATTGTAAGTGTTGGGAAACACTTAGGTTGAGAGATTGGGTTTAATCTCTTATTGTAAAGGTCCATTGACACCTTGGAAGTCAAGTGTAAGTGTTTTGAAGCCTTGGAGGCTTGCATAGTGGAATCCTCAAGCCCGGTGAGCTTGGAGGCGTGGACGTAGACACGGTTGGCCGAACCACGTAAAAATCAAGTGTTTGATTTCTCTTCCCTTATCCTTTTTAATTTTGAGCATTGTTGAATTTATTGATTTTAATTTTGATTAAGACATTAGTTTTTAATATCGTGCAATTTTATTGGCTTAGTTTTTAAATACCAAATTCACCCCCCCTCTTTTGGGTAGCCTAAATAGAATTTCAATCGGTATCAAAGCTTGGTTCTCTTGTTAAGACTTAATCGTCTAGAGTAAAAAATCCATGGCAACCCAAAATGATTCTAGCTATAGGGAAGGACAATCCACCACTAGGCCACCTTTCTTTGATGGTAATGATTATCCTTATTGGAAAACTAGGATGAGAATTTACTTGCAAGCTTTAGATTATGAAATATGGGAAGTTGTATGTGATGGTCCATTCATGCCGATAACTAAAAATGAAGAAGGAGAAGATATTCCTAAACCTTCGCGTGAATGGAATGATTTTGAAAAGAGAAAAACTTCACTCAATTTTAAAGCTATGAATGCCTTATTTTGTGCCCTAGATAAGAAAGAATTTCATAGAGTCTCAAGTTGTTCTAATGCTTATGAAATTTGGAAGAAACTTGAAGTTGTTTACGAAGGTACAAACCAAGTCAAAGAATCTAAAATAAGTAGATACACTAGACAATATGAATTGTTTCAAATGGAACAAAATAAAAATGTCTACTCTATGTATACTAGATTTACAAACATTGTAAACAATCTAGGGGCACTTGGTAAGACCTTTTCAAATAGCGAGAAGGTAAAAAAAATCATTAGGTCAGTACCAAAAGAATGGAGACCTAAAAGAACTGTTATTGAGCAAGCCAAAGATTTAAACATTTTGTCTATTGATGATTTAATTGGCTCACTTATCTCTTATGAAGAAGATTTAGCAGCTGAGAGAGGAGATGAAGATAAGAAGAAGAAAGCAATGCTTTGAAAGCATTAAAATTTGAAAGTGATGAGGAGAGTGAACTTGAAGATGAAGAAATGGCCATGATAGCTAGAAAATTCAGGAAGTTCTTCAAGAAAACCGGTGATCGAAGAAAGTTCAGAAACTTCAAGAATCAAAAGGAGAAGAAGGAAGCAATCATATACTATGAATGCAAGAAGCCGAGTCATATAAAATCAGAATGTCCCCTTCTCAACAAATTCAAGAAGAAAACTATGTTGGCAACATGAGATGATAGCGATGAAGAGTCAAGTGAGGATGAACAATCACAAGAAATATCAAACTTGGCACTCATGGCAATAGGAGAAGATGAGCTTGATGAGGTAAGTGATCTTCCATCTTATAATGAATTATATGATGCTTTTAATGAGTTGCATAGTGATATGATGAAAATTGGAAAGAAAAATGCATGTCCTAAGAAGAACATATTAGAACTTTCAAATGAAAATGATGCTATGCAAAAATGTAATAATGTGTTAAATGATAAGATTAAAGAGCTAGAATTAGATAATGAATGATTGCATGATAGAATTGCATCTTTAAAAGGTAAACAAAGTACTTCATATGAATATGAAAAATTACATGTTGATAACTTGATCAAAGAAAATGAAGAACTTAAAAAGAAGAGCAATGAACTAAATGAGATTGTTTTTAAATTCACAAATGGGCAAAAGAACTTAGAAAAATTACTTGGTGCCCAAAAATGTGTGTTTGATAAAGGAGGGATTGGTTATAAACCTAATTTGAAACAAAAATAATACAAAAGCTACTTTGTTAAGGCTACTACCACTAATAATCATAAAATTATTTGTCATTATTGCAATAGAGATGGTCACATGAAAAATAGATGTTCTATTAAGAGAAATACTTATTATGGAGTTAAATTTGTTTGGGTTCCAAAAGGAACCATTACTAACACTCAAAGACCCAAAAAGTTTTGGGTACCTAAAACTTAAGATATTCTCTACAGGAATCAAAGAAGAAGGGAAAGAGAAATAAGTGGTATTTGGACAGCGGATGCTCGAGACATATGACCGATGACTATTCATGGTTCTCAAGCTTTACCAAAATCGAAAATGGAGGGGATGTATCTTTTGGAGATAATTCAAAAGGAAAAATAATTGGTATTGGCAATGTCGGTAAAGTTACCTCAACTCTCATTGAGAATGTATGTTTAGTTGAAAATTTAAAACATAACTTGCTTAATATAAGTCAATTGTGCGACAAAGGTTATAAAGTTATTTTTGATAAAATAAATTGTGTCATTGAAAATGCATGTGATGGTAAAATTTTCTTTGTTGGAAAAAGGTGTGTTAATGTTTATACCATTGATATAGATTGTGCATCTACTCTTGATAAATGTTTCTCCGCATTACATGATGATAGTTGGTTATGGCCTAGAAGACTAGGACATGCAAGCATGGATTTAATTTCAAAGATTTCCAAAAATGATTTAGTTAAAGGTCTTCCGAAAATTGGTTTTGAAAAAGATAAAATCTGTGAAGCATGTCAATTTGGAAAACAAATCAAAACTTCTTTCAAAAACAAAAATCATATTTCTACTTCAAAACCGCTTCAACTTCTTCACTTGGATTTGTTTGGACCTTCTAGACATGCTAGTTTAAATGAAAAATATTATGCATTTGTGATTGTAGATGATTATTCTAAGTATACATGGGTTTTATTCTTAGCTAATAAAGATGATGCATTTGATGCATTTAAAGTCTTTTGTAAAAAGGTTCAAAATGAAAAAAGCTATTTCATTACTTGCATTAGAAGTGATCATGGTGGAGAATTTGAAAATCATGCATCTGAAAGTTTTTGTAATGATTTCGGCATTATACATCAATTTTCATCACCTAGGACTCCTCAACAAAATGGAGTTGTTGAGAGAAAGAATAGGTCTATTCAAGAAATGGCTAGGACCATGTTAAATGAGAATGCATTACCAAAATATTTTTGGGCCGAAGCCGTAAATACCGCATTTTATGTTTTAAATCGTGTTTTAATTAGACCACTTCTTAATAAAACTTCCTATGAGCTTTGGAAAGATAGAAAACCCAACATTGGTTATTTCAAGGTTTTTGGATGCAAACGTTTCATATTAAATACAAAAGACAATCTTGGTAAATTTGATCCAAAATCGGATGTTGGCATTTTTCTTGGATATTCAACTTCTAGCAAAGCTTATAGAGTTTACAATAAAAGAACCTTGGTTGTTGAAGAATCCATGCATGTTACATTTGATGAATCTAACCCATCCTCGATGGAGAAAGTTTTTAATGATGCAGATGAAGAAGTACCACAAGGAGAAACTTCGAATGCTAAACAAGATTCTTCATCTAGCGAGAATCAAGAGAAGCAACATGAAGAACAAAACAATGTGGAGCAAAATGAAGGTAACTCTCAAACACTCTCCAAGGAGTGGAGGTATGTATCTTCTCACCCTAAAGACTTGATTTTAGGAGAACCTTCACGAGGTATAACTACTAGATCATCACTTAGAAACACATGTGCACATACCGCATTTATATCTTAAATTGAACCAAAATCCTTTGCGGATGCGGAAAACGATGAATCTTGGATTATGGCAATGCAAGAGGAGTTAAATCAATTTGAGAGAAACAATGTATGGGAATTAGTTCCTAAACTAGAACATCAATCCATTATAGGCACTAAATAGGTAATTAGGAATAAAATAGATGAATCGGGTGTGGTTGTAAGGAATAAAGCTAGGTTAGTGGCTCAAGGTTACAATCAAGAAGAAAGAATTAATTTTGATGAAACTTTTGCACCCGTAGCAAGATTAGAATCCATTAGAATGCTTTTAGCATTTGCATGTTATAAGAATTTTATTTTATATCAAATGGATGTCAAAAGTACGTTTTTAAATGGGTACATCATGAAAGAAGTGTATGTGAAACAACCCCCTAGTTTTGAAAATGAAAAATTTCCAAATCATGTTTACAAGTTGTCAAAAGCTTTGTATGGATTAAAACAAGCACCTAGAGCTTGGTATGATAGACTTAATAAATTTCTTTTGGAAAACGATTTTTCAATGGGTAAAGCAGATACTACACTTTTTATCAAGCATAAGAATCAAGATATACTTATTGTTCAAATTTATGTTGATGATATCATTTTTGGTTCTACTAATGAGTTTTTATGTAAGGATTTTTCATCTTGTATGAGCAAAGAATTCGAGATGAGTATGATGGGAGAATTGAAGTACTTCCTCAGATTACAAATAAGACAAAACGAAGAAGGAATCTTCATCAATCAAGCCAAATATTTGAAAGATTTACTCAAGCGATTCGGACTTGAAGATGGCAAGATTAAAAGTACTCCAATGAGCTCAACAATTAAGCTTGACAAAGATGAAAAAGGTAAAGATGTTGATGTCAAAGCATATCGAGGTATGATCGGATCCTTACTTTATTTAATTGCTAGTAGACCCGATATTGTATTTAGTGTATGTTTGTGTGCAAGATTTCAATCATGTCCTAAAGAATCTCACTTGCTTGCTGTTAAAAGAATTTTTTGATATTTGAAAGGAACTGTAGATCTTGGCCTTTGGTATCCTAGGGGAATTCATTTAGATTTAATTTGTTATTCGGATGCCGATTTTGCTGGGTATAAGATTGATAGGAAGAGTACTAGTGGAACTTGTTTCTTTCTAGGTCACTCTCTTGTCTCTTGGTTTAGTAAGAAACAAAACTTGGTTGCTCTTTCAACCACCGAGGCTGAGTATATTGCAGCCGGTAGTTGTTGTGCGCAATCACTTTGGATGAAACAAACCCTTAGAGACTTTGGTATTAATCTTGATCATATACCTATCATGTGTGACAACACAAGTGCCATAAACCTTTCAAAGAATCCCATTCAACATTCTAGGACCAAGCATATAGAGATAAGACATCATTTCCTAAGAGATCATGTTCAAAAAGGAGATATTTCATTACATTTTATTTTAACTGAAAAACAGCTAGCTGATATATTTACAAAACCTCTTTGCGAAGAACAATTTCAAAGATTAGGCATGAGCTTGGAATGATAAATGTCTCATAATGTTTTATTCAATATCTTCTTTGTCTTTCTATAGTATGATGTTTGTTTGTCTTTGGATGTTTTTTTAAATTTTGTAATCATGCATTGTATTGGCCTCTCAAGACATTTTTTTATCAATAAAATGATTTAGAAATGTATTGAATGTTGGCCGTAGATAAAAACATATGTGCGAAATCAAAGTCAAGAAAACGGATTACCATTTATGGTTAAAACGGCCTACCGTTTAATTCCAGAAACACTAAAAAATTTTTTGATATTAGCAGCTAACCGTTATTACTAACGATTAACCGATTATGTTTTCTAGCTCTCTGGACGCTATCGGTGAACCGATTTATTTAAACGACTCGCCGTTTTCGTGCTATATAAAATTGAGTCTGTTCTTCTTCTTCGTTTCCAGATACCCCCTCACCGTTTTCTCTTACCAGCAAACCCGAAGCTTTCTCTCTCTCCAGTTTCTTGTTTCTCTTATCATTTCTTGCCAAAACATGACCATAGAAACATTTCTCATCATCTTTAGACCTTTTTTAACCATTCAAAACATCAAATTGCTGCCCAAATCCCGAAATCCCAATTTAAAACCCTAAGCGCAGCGGAACAAATTTTTTGATTTTTGACTCACTTTTGGACGATTTCCCACCAAATTGAGCCTTCAAAAACCTTTCCTTATCCTTCCTTTTTCGTCTGATTTGTCCCCTTTTCATCATTCTCATCTTTTTGACAAACTCCCAAATTCTCAAAGCTCCATTAATGGCCGAATCATCTAGAACCGGCAGGAAGAGGAAATCAGTCCCAAGTAGAAACCCCATACCTCCTAGAGAGACAACCGAGTTCCAGAGACTGCATTTTCCAACCGCTCCGCTTGCTAAACGTTTCGAAACCCGATTCATGGGTCGTAAGGTAATCGACTCTTACTTTGTGAATTTAGATAACTTTGAGGAGTTGGTTGTTTGTGGAAAAAGTGTTAAGCAGATGTTGTTGCCATGGGAGTCAGCATTAGACTTAGAGGAAAGGATTTATCCTAACCTAGTTCGTGTTTTTTATTCGAACATGGAATTGTCGGCAGAAAGAGTAGATAGAATAGTTACTAGTGTTAGGGGTGTTCCTATTGATTTTGATGTTATTGATTTAAACACTATTTTAGGACTCCCACTTGATGGACATAATATCTACACTTCTAGGAAGGAATTATCCTTTGCTGATTTTAACCATACCAAAGGGGTTAGGAACATTTGTCGGTGACGAGATCTCACTGATGAGATATGCGCCCTTTCTTTTGGAGCCCAACTTTTGCCGCTGCAGGTTAGGATTCTACACACCATTTTGCAGCATATTGTCACCCCTAGAAAGGGACACTCGAATGAGGTCACTAGGCTGGATGTAGGGATTCTTGATAGTCTTCTTAGTAGACGCCGTATTAACCTCAGGTATATTATTTTGCACCATATGTTGAATACCCCAGCTGTTACACATAGGCTACTTCCGTACGATAACATTATCTCTAAGCTTTTGCGACACTTTCGCGTACCTCTTCGAGACTCCGTGTATGTTGAGACCAAGAAGATTGGGAAAGAGGCTATCTCGGCGATTGGATTTTCTCGAAGGCGTCAGGATTGGATCAAAACGCCTAATGCAAAAAACCAAGACACCCTCGTAGCTCCAGAAGATGCCCGGTTCCTCAATGACATCTTTACTTCTGATCAGCTGCCTGACTTTCGACTCGGTGCTCGCCCTCCGCCCCCTTGTCGCGGATCTGCCTCACAGCCTCCGGCAGAATCTGATTCTCCAGCGCATGAGACGGAGACCGATCGGCCATCTGCTTCAGCTGCTCCTGATCATTATCTTCGCGATATTCGCGCACTTTTCGAGCGGCAGCAGCAGCTTCAAGATCAGTTTGTATCCTTCCAGCTTTAGCAGCAGCAGATACTGGATGGACAGCAGCGCATCCTTTTTGCTCTCGGCATTCCTCCTTCCTCTTCTTCTTCTCCTCCTCCTCCTCCTCCGCAGTAGCTTCTTAGTGTTTCGGATACATTGATTTCGCAAAAACATTTCATGACTTTGATTATTTATGTATGATGTTGGATGCTCATGTTTTATATCTATGATTATTTTCTCTTTTTGATCTTGATCTTATTGCTTGGTTCAATTGGTTGTATCCTATTCTTGATTTGCTGGGTGTATATTCTTTTTGGGATGCTTAAAATACAAGGGAAATGCTGCCAAAATTTTGACTTGTCAAAACACGGCTATTTATTTTTTAATCTTTTCTTTTTTATGCTGAAGGGGGAGAATACCAAAACGGGAGTTTCCAAAAATTTTTTATTTTTCAAGGGAGCTTATTTTCAGGGGGAGTTAAAACAAAATTTTTCTTACCTTCACATATAAAATTTGTCATCATAAAAAAGGGGGAGATTGTTAATCTTATAATAAAGATTTTGATGATAACAAAAATTATATGTTATTGATTAAAATGTTGGGGCTATTAAAATGAACTTCTTAAAGTCATACATTTGCTTAAAAGAAACAAAACCTTTTCAAAATGATGAAACTGGAAATTAACGGTGATCCGTTTAGTTGAAAACGGTGAACCGATAATTTACAGTGATGAGAAGTTTTTTAGTCTTGAACCGTTTAGCACAAACGGAAAGCTAAGGTTCTGGAAGTTAACGGTGAACCGTTTAAATATAACGGTTAACCGATAAATTCCAGTGAGGAAAAGTTTTCTAGTCTTGAACCGTTTAGCTAAAACGGAGAGCTGAGTTTGTTTCAAAGGTTCTGGAAATTAACGGTGCATCGTTAATTCAAAAACGGCTAACCGATAAATTCCAGTAAAGAAAAAGTTTTCTACTCTTGAACCGTTTAGCAAAAACGGAGAGCTGAGATTTCTTTTGCAGGTTACTGGAAATAAACGGTGATCCGATAATTGGAAACGGTAAACCGTTTATTTGAAACCAAAGGATAACGGCTAGTTGAAAAGTCAAAACGGCTAACCGGTAGAGACAAACGGCGATCCGATTATGCTCAGAAAGTCAATAACGGCTAGTTTTCAGCTCCAACTATAAGAAGGCTCAAACAAATATGATCCAACATTTGATATTTGAGCTTCCTACTGAGAAACAATCTTCTTTGAGCTTCAATTATGTTTCATAATAAACCTTTACAAATGGTGTCTCACTCACACCCACATTTCCCCAAGTATTTCCCACACTTATACTCACACAAATTTGATAATAAATTTAAAGATTACAACAAAAACTCTCTTTTAGAGTAGATGTATAAATGATAGCTCAATGATAACTCAATGTACGAAGATTTGCAAAATGAAAGCTCAAAAGATGTTGTAGGAACTTATTTCTGCTTGAAAAATTTATTATATTTTATTTAAATTTGAGTTTATATAGTTTAAACAAGTAAACTAGTTGCTATTGACCTTTAGAGAATAATTAACGCTGCTTGAATTGGCGGTTAGCAGTAAGTTTATATGATAAGTTACCGTTGCAAATTTGGATTTGAAAATTTAAAAATTTACCTCAAGCGGTTAGCCGCTTATTTTTAGGCAGCTAGTTGTTACCTTTTTATCTTCCAGCATATTTTTATATTTACATTTGGCCGTAAAACTTTTAAAAATTAAAATATAGTCCAATACTTTTAAAAATTATGATTCAACCCAAAATATTTTATATTTTTACAAACATGTCCAAATATAGAATTTAAAATAATACTTGTTGAAATCAAAGATTGCAAAACTTTTTCATTTTAATCATATCTTGAAAAATAACCAATTTCATAAAATACTTAGTTTATAATTATAAAACCTTTGGTTTATGAAAAATAATGATTTATTAAATAAAATCTTGAGCTATTCCAAATGCTAAATCATGCATACATTAAATCATACCAGCTTTACCCGATTTGTAGTAATCAAGTTCTTGGTTGTGCCATTGTCCATTGAGTGTCTTGAGCTCGATTTCTCTTGATTCACTTGAATAAATTTTACCCTTCAAAAACTAGTGAAATTGTGAAATATAATAACACATGTTTGTTATCATCAAAATTACAATTTGTATAGCCTTATAGGCTAACAATCTTCCCTTTTTTGATGATGACAAACATTACGTGTATTTTGACATTTCTACTCCCCCTCAATATATGACATATATGATTCAACAATTAAATGCATTAAACAAATATGTTCTCCCCTTGAGTATATGATCTGTAGTATGTATAAACTCCACCTGAACATATCAAAAACACTTCAAAAATTCAAGTTACCTCTTCTCTAAAAAAATATTTCAAAATACATGCTATCTATCGTCTCCCCCTTCATCATCAAAGTTACTCCAATCATGCCAAGAACAAAAAAAAAAAAAAAACAACTCAACAATGTTTTAAGCAAAATATAGAGAATAAAGATCAAGTATTCAAAGCATTCAAGAATTCAGAAATAACACCCAAGCAGAACATAAAAATATCAAACAATAATCCTCAAACCATAGTTTAAACAAAAATGGCAAATACATATGAGAATGTAAGTGCATAATAGAATGACAAACCAAAATAAAAATTTATGAGAAGAGCACACTATAGAGGTGGAAGATAAGATGAGGAAGATGGTGGTGAAAACCCAAGAGCAGTAAAAAGTTGTCGTTGGCTGTCAAGGATCTGCTACTGTTGACCAAAGAGGCACTATTGTTAACCAAAGAGGCGTTGCTGCTGAACAAAGAGACATTGCTGCTTATAAGTGTAATGAATTTGAAATGCCTTAAACTGTGATTGGAGTTGGCTCTATTGCTCGGAAATAGAGTGCATTTCACTCAATAGTTGCTGCATTGGATCCTCAAGGACTGCTGAATTAAAATGAGAAGGATCCTCTGATATAGAATGCTAAGGTTGTAAGCATTGTGGAACACTAAGATCGGGAAGCTGGTTTAGAGGAAGGATGTCATTAAAGAGACGATAATTGGAATGAGCAAGTTCTGTAACTTTATTCTTAAGTCTTTGATCTTTAACCCACTGATCTTCCACCCATACAAACTCTAAATTGACTATAACATCATCTCCTAATTCCTTAAGACTCAAAATGGTTGGTTCGGTTATAGGTACCCGGAAATGTTTAAGAATGCAGGTGATAATGCTACCAAAAGGAAGAGATCGATTGGCTATACCCGAAGTGCTAAGCACATACTGAACAATAATATAACCAACATTTAGTACCCCGCCTTCTAAAATGCTATCCAATAAGGCAACATCTAAATGGGTAACTTCATCCCCATGTCCAAATTAAGGACTAATGACATGTTGAAGAACATTATGCAGAATTCTAAGCTGAAAAGGTAAGGCTTGGGATTTCAAGGTGGAGTTACAAAACTCAGAGGATAAATCGGAATGCCTACAAATATTCCGAATAGCATCTTCAATGGAATACCATGGAGAATCTATTTTACCTCTAACGGTATAGAGTTCCAACCCTTCATTTGGAGTTCTAAGAATGTGATTTAAATCCTTACCCTCGAACTCAATACGAGTTCCCCCAACACTTGTAACAACCCTATTTGTAGTTTGCAAAGAAATAAGCATATTTGAATAAAATACTTTGACTAAGTTCGGATAATATCGTTCCTTAAAAACTAAAGCATTTGCCAATAAGTAAATCACTAAGAGATTTATCACAAATAGCTAGATTCTCTAAATTATGAAGATTGACAAAATAGAGGGTGAGAACCGACTTTGACATAAATTTGTTATGAAACCGTTTTCGAAGAGGTGAATGTGGAAAATGGGTTAATATGAACTCCGGATTATCTCCATGTTGTTCTTTGCGCTTCTTGGCTACTTGTTCACCCCTAGATTTTTCACCATCAACCATGATTAAGAACACAAAAATGCACAAGCACACAAATTCAAATTTACAAGTTATTGAGTGAAATGGATAGGTTTGAACCAATTAATTTGATCCTAGGGATGATATAAGATAATGTATGATGTTAATTGGATAAAAAAATGAACTAAAGATTTCTTAAATTTGAAGAGAGAGAAAATGGGTAACTTAGGTTTTTATTTTGGGATTTTGGAGAAAAAGTGATGAAATGATGTTTTGAGAATGAATAATGAAAGATTCATGGATGGGTAATGATTTGAGTGGTTGATTGTGGCAAGAAAATGAGTGAAAAATGAAGAAATTTGAGAGAGAAAAATGAAGATAGCTATATTCCTTTGGGATAGTTAGACTTGTAGCATAGTCTAAAAATAATACTAGATTTTGGATAGTTGTGATCCATAATTTGTATTCCAAAATAATACTCCATTTTTTTTAATAAGCAAAGATATTTCTATTCCGAAAAAATCTATATATGTATTGCACCCGCTAAATAACACAAACTTGCTGATGTGCACCCAAATATTATTAATATTACAATGATATATACCATTGATAACTTTTTTAAGTAAGTTGTCTTATTCGCCTATGTTCGGTTTTCCACAGGTGATAAAAAAAAAACCAAACTGGTTCAATGTAAAATTCAGTTTAGTTTTTTGGCTCAGGTCAGGTTTTAAAGAAAATGAACCATATTAATAAACGATCATAAAGAAAAACTAACGTTCAAATTAAACTTGAATTAAACTAGTTCGTTTCACAGGCTCAGATTGGTTCAACTCATAATCCTCGCTTGAATCTCAGTCCGTAATGCATCCAAATCATATCGTTAAATCAGTTGAGTAATATTTAAAAGTTGGTGAAAATGCGCGGCTTGCAATGCAACAACTTGATAGTAACACAGTTCATTTCTCTTAATTCATTTTGACTCTAGTTTGCACTTTCTTTTATTTTCTTATCAACCAAACAGCTAACTCTTTGAGCTTGTTCTTTCAATAAGAAACTACTTACCTATGGTTTCTTCAATTTTCAAAGGAGCGCTGGGCCTGCTGCTTCTTTTAATCCACCGTCGCAGAACAAAGATAAGAGTTAAAACAACAAAAACACAACCAACGACAATTCCAGCAGGTCCAAATGCATGAAATAGTGCCGATTTACCATAGGGTTTGATCACTTGGCAATCTCTATTCCCAGCTTGTGAAATATTTGTTGAGATGTTTTGGCAAATACCACTTCTTGGAACCTCACCTGCGAATCTGTTTTCTTCCAAACTCAGGTACAACAGATTGGACAGACGGCATATTTTCTCTGGAATCTGTCCACATAGCATGTTCCTTGATACATCCAGGAATTCAAGTTGGATAAGGTTACCAAGCTCTGGAGGAATCTCTCCTGTAAACTTATTTCTGTGAAGATCCATACTCGTTAAGTATGAAAGGTTACCCAAGGACCTTGGCAAACCCCCATCAAAGAAATTATTACTCAAGTTCAATGTTGCGATCTTCCAAGCCACTGAATTTGAGAAGAGCTCATCCAACGGACCAGACAGTTTGTTATGCTGAACATAAAGCCCTACAAGGTTGAGAACGTGTGACAGAGATGAAGCAAGCTCACCATCAAGCTCATTATAGCTTAAATCCAAGTGGGTAAGCCCTTTCAAGTTCCCAAAACTAGTTGGCACTGTGCCAGATAACTTATTCCCTGTCAAATTCAACTTTACCAAACTACCCAAACGACCTAAGCTCCTAGGGATAGAGCCCGTAAGCTGATTATTTCCCAAATGCAAGCCTTGAAGCTTGTGAGAGTCACCAAATTCTGGCGGAATGGAACCTGCTAACTGATTCCTAGACAAGTCCAAGGTTGTAAGATTTGTTAGCCAAGAGAGTGATCCAGGTATCTTACCAGAAAGCATGTTATTGCCGAGTAGAAGATACACCACCACCACACAGCTCCCCAAATCTTCAGGAATTGGACCAGACAGCCTATTGAAAGAAAGATCAAATACTCCATGATGCTGGATAAAACTTAAATCAGGTATATTGACCTGACGAAAATAGGAAGAAGGCTTTGAAGGAATTGGCCCAGATAAATTATTATGAGAAAAATCCAAGAATTGTAGTTGAGCCAAGTCTGCAATCGTCTGTGGAATTGACCCATTGAGATTATTGTTTCCCAGGTCCAATGTGGTAAGTGAAATGCAGTCTCCAAGCTCAAATGGAATAATCCCATGAAAGAAATTTGAATTCAAATTAAGAACTTGAAGAGCTGTGAGATTCCCTATTTCCTTGGGTATAGGCCCCTTCAATAGATTGTTACTAAGAACAAGCCTCTCCAAGGCAACAGCATTACCAATCTCCCAAGAAAGATAACCCTCTAACAAATTACTCGCTGCAGAAAACTCAATCAAATTCTTTGAGTTCTTCCACAGACTCACTGGTACAATACCAGTAAAATTATTGGAATCAAGATCAAGAACCACCAATGGAAGCTCCGAAAGATACTCGGGTATGGAACCATGGACATGATTATTACCTAAAACGAGCTGCGTCAGATTAGTACACTGCTCAAACACATCCTCAATAGTCTCCGAAAGCAAATTTCCATCAAGATTAATCTCCATGAGAGACTCTGAATTACACAATTCTCTTGGTATGGAACCAGACAAAAAGTTGGAGCTCAAACTAATGTACTTCAACATGGAACAATTTCCAATCTCCGGTGGGATTCCGCCAACGAACTGGTTACTAGAAAGCAAGAGCGACTCCATTTGGTTCCACTTTCCAAACCAAGAAGGCAACGGCCCAGAAAGCTGGTTTTTCTCAGCAGCAAATATCAAAACTGGTAGCTCGGATAGCTGCTCAGGCAATGACCCAGATAATGCATTGAAAGAAAGCATCACTGACTTCAAATTCTCACACTTTCCAAGCTCAGCTGGTATTGACCCATTGAGCTGAGTGTTACCCAAATTCAATATCCCCAAATTCCGTAACTCCCCAATGGCTTTTGGGATTGAGCACTTCAAAGGGTTCTCTGAAAGATCAAGCATACTTAAAAATTTCAACTTGGACAGCTCTTCGGGTAAAGGCCCAGTTATTGAACAAGATGGTGAAGAAAAGATTTCAAGAAGTGAGAGTTCACCAATTTCTGGAGGCAACTGGCCAGTGAAATGGTTAATGCCTAGGAAAAGGTGAGTGAGGTTTTTCAAGTTGCCAATTTCAGGTGGAATGCTGCCAGAAAGTGAGTTATTTGACACATCTAGATAACTCAAAGACCGTAAATTTGTGAAGACACTTACAGTGAGTGAACCTGAGAGAAGGTTGTCTCCGAGGCGTAAGTTTTGTAAATGAGTCAACCCGCCCATTTGACTCGGAACCGTCCCATTCAACTCATTACGGGAAAAATCGAGCGTCTTGAGATTTTTCAACTTCCCAAGCTCAGATGGGATTTCTCCGATGAAAGAGTTGGAACCAAGTGAGAGGATTTCGAGCTGAGTCATCACGCCGAGCTGACTCGGGACAAAACCGGCCAAATGATTTTTACCGAGCGACAGTTGCTTAAGGTGTTTAAGGTTGGATATTTGTGGCGAAAGCCGACCAAAGAGAAGGTTCTGGGAAAGGTCAAGTACTCTGAGGCTTGAAAGAAAGAAGAGGGAAGGCGCAAGTGGCCCCTTGAGTGAGTAATTTGGGAGAGCAAGCGAGACGACGCGGCCGATTTGGCAAGTTACGCCAACCCAGTAACAATGCGGGTTCGTTTTGTTCCATGAAGCAAGATTAAGCGAGCTTTCAAGTGCATTTTTGAAAGAAATGAGACTTTGTTCATCTGGGTTTTGCTCATCGTCAGCTTCTACAAATGCTCGATGAGACTCCAGAACGAACAACATAAGCACACACAGCCAAGCAAGCCAGTGAAGCTTAAATTCCATTTTCTTTACAAAGAGAAGATTTAAAAAAATGACAAGTTCACTACTCACAATGGAAAAAAAACGTATCTTTTTCCCTTGTTTTTAATCTTTTACAGCAAAATATTGGGCAACGAAGCGGAAGCTGGAAACGAAAAGCGAAACAATGAAGAAGCAGAATTTGCATGAGCTTCAGACAAGGGGCGCCGCTGTGTTCCAGCTGCTGATCTTAACCGTTGAGCTAGAAACGGTTTTGTTGAACGGCTTTAAAAGAATCATATTCAGGGAGACCGTAAGTTACGTTCAACGTAACTTACGGGTGTTTTCTTTTGTTTATTTTGTTTTTTTTGTAAACTTTCATTCAGGCCCCTTATATTTTATTTTATTTATACGTTACTTATAAATATTATAAATGTTTTTAGATTTATTCATAAATTTTTAAAATATCAAGTTTACTCTTATAATTTTTAAATTTGTAAAATATCCTCCATTTAATTAAAAAATATAATAATTATTAAATAAATTATAATTATTATTATTATATTATTATTATTTAAAATAGATTATTATTATTATTAACAACAACAATAAAAGATATTATTATTATAATTAATACATTAACAATAATTAATAATAATTTTTTAGTTAACAATAATTATTATTAATAATTATGGATTGAATTTAATAATTATGGATTAAAAGATATTCTACTTTATTTATAATTTATTTATAAATATTATAAAAAATTTTAAATTTATTCATAAATATTTAGAATATTAAATTTATTCTTATAATTTTTAAATTCTAAAAAATCTTTTATTTAATTAAAAAATATAATTATTATTAATGGATTATAATTATAATTATGATTATAATAATATAATTTTAATTTTAAATAGATTATTATTATTATTATTAACAACAATAAAAGGTATTATAATTAATTAATATATTAATAATAATTGATAATAATTTTTTAGTTAAATTGTTAACAATAATAATAATAATTGTTAATTAATTTTTGAATAATAATAATAATCACAATAATTAAAATACAAAATAATAATATAAATATACTTATATTCAAATCCAATCCATTTGAATTAGATTTTTATACAACACTTCAAATTCAATCTATAATAGGACAATTATTAATAATAATTTTTTAATTAAATTATTAACAATAATAATTATTTTTATTTATTTATTTATTTAGGGATAAGGAAACAGAGGATGAAGCTAATAGAGATGGAGAAAAGGAAAGAAAGTACCTTGGCTCCTTGTGGTGGGGTGGTGTCGGCAAATTTATTGGAGGTATTGTTGATGCAATGTTATGTTGAGAAGATGAGTGAATGGATTTGATGACTTAGGGTCTAGAGAGTGAGAGTGATCTTGATCGGAAGGTGGGGGAAGAGAGAGAGTGTGATGGGAAAATAGAGAGTGTGGATTTGGAGATGGGTTTATAATTAATTAATATATTAACAATAATTAATAATAATTTTTTAGTTAAATTGTTAATAATAATTATTACTATTAATTATTAATTATTATTATTATTAATAAAAAAATTAATTATTAATAATAATTATTGTTAACTAAAAAATTATTATTAATTATTGTTAATGTATTAATTATAATAATAATACCTTTTATTGTTGTTGTTAATAATAATAATAATAATAATAATAATATAATTATAATTTATTTAATAATTATTATATTTTTTAATTAAATGGAGGGTATTTTAAAAATTTAAAAATTATAAGAGTAAACTTGATATTTTAAAAATTTATGAATAAATTTAAAAAAATTTATAATATTTATAAATAAAATAAAATATAAGGGACCGGAATGAAGTTTTACAAACAAAACCAAATAAAGAAAAGACAACGCCCGTAACTTAGGGGGTACTTATTATAATATAATAATATTTTACTTCAGCCCTTATCTTACATCCTAATAATAAATAATAATAAGAGTCATGCTAGAGTGCGAGAAGCGCAACAGAAAGAGCACATGCCGCAGTTTCTGCCCCCTCAACACTTGCGTCCATTAATTCAAAAATAATAAAAAATAAAGAATAATAAAGCACAAGAAAAAGATCGAAAGCCAAATTTAACGAAAGCCACCCCTTTAATTTATCTCATTCTCTCGCATTCCCCCTTCCGTCACCATTTTCTTCTTCTCTCGAACGCCGTCATTGACAACACGACTGCCATCGACGCAAACGCTAACAACGACTGGTACAATTTCATGCACTCATACATAATTTCGCATCATAGATTGATTTTCTGTTGTATACAATTCTGTCAAATTAGAACTATTATATACTTGAATAGAATAAGGTAGTTGATAGAGGAATTCTATTAAATTGATTCTATCATAAATTGATTCTAAGCCAAGCATTTTCCTTAGTTGTACAGTTCTATCAAATTAGAAATTGATTATATTATATACTCAAATAGAATGAGTTGTGCTAGGTAGCTCATACATTGATTCTATTAAAATGATTCTAAGCCAATCATTTTTTTTATAATTGATTTGGTTATATTGATTTTACATTGAAAATATTTGGCCTTTTTAGTGAGTATTTTGATTTGGTCTTGGCTGATTTATATATTGGCTCATTTAGAATTGTTTTAAATTTAAATTGCGAAAAAGTTAATAGATTGAATTATTGTTGGACAAAAGTTTTGTAAAAATTTATAATAACTTATTCTTTATTTTTAACACAACTATTAATTATTTTGTAGAAACGAGAAATTTGGAAAATAAGTGTGCAATCGAAGAAGTGCAACTAGAAAAATATGAGCCAGCTCTTGGGATGTTATTTGATAGTCATGAGGAAATGTTTGAATTTGACAAAACCTATGGTAAACAAGAAGGGTTTCCTGTGAAGAAACTAACTAATAAGAAAGAGAGTGATGGGAATGTAAAATAGGCAACATTTGCATGTGGTCTTAGTGAGAAGTCGAAAAGTAATCTAATGATTTGTTGAAGTTGAAACCTATTATGAAAACTGATTGTGATGCTAGAATTGGAGGTTGTCGAAATGAAGATGGAAAATAGGTTCTTCGAATTTTAAACCTTCAATACAATCACGAATTGAGTCCAAACAAAGCTAGGTATTTCCCTTGTAACCGTAGAATTAGTGCATGTATAAAAAAGTGTATTGAAATGAATGAATGTGCGGAAATTAATATTGTCTAGAATTTTAATTCTATTGTTGTTGAAGCTGGTGGGCATGAAAATGTTTCATTCTTAAAAAAAAAGTTGTAAAAATTTTGTTGATAAAACAAGTCGACTACAGCTTGGAGAAGAGGATGTTATGGCAATTCTAAAGTATTTTTAGAAAAAACAAACTATATGCAAGGGTTTTTTTTCAGCATTGATTTGGATGAGAATGATCAATTAAAGAATGTATTTTAGGCAGATCCAAGGAGTAGGGCAGCTTATAAATATTTTAGAAACGTTATCACATTCGACACCATGTATCTTACCATCAAGTATGACATGCCATTCACTCCTTTTGTTAGAGTTAATCATCATGGCTAATTTATTTTTTTAGGATGCGAATTGATTTCACACGAGGATACAGAGACATTTACGTAGTTATTTAAAGCGTGGTTATCATGCATGTCCGGTTTTCCACCAATTGGTATCATTATAGACCAAGACAAAGCAATGCTAAAGGCAATAGAGAATGTTTTTCCTACGACTATGCATCGATGGTACTTGTGGTATATAATGAAGAAGGTGCCTGAAAAGTTAAGAGCTTTTAAAGAACGTAAAGGTATTATTTCTTCATTGCTTTCTGCTGTTTATGATTCATTGAGCCCTACTGTGTTTGAAGAAGCTTGGCATGACATGATTATGACATATAATTTATGAGATGATGATTGGTTAAATGGTTTATATGAAAGGTATCGTTGAGTTCCATGTTATTTAAAAGACAATGTTTGGGCTGAAATGTCAACAACTTAGCAAAGTGAAAGTATGAATGTAATTTTTTATGATTTTGTTAACTCAAAAATAAATTTGAAGCAGTTTGTGAAGCAATATGAAAATGCTTTGAGAAAAAAAGCTAAATTAGAATGGCAAGTAGATGCCAAGTGTTTCAGCAAAAGGACTCCATGTGTGACAAGATATGAGATTGACAAGTAGATTAAAGAGGTGTACACCATTGCCAAGTTTAAAGAATTCCAACAAGAATTAATTGCACTGATATATTATGATATACTAGATTCTGTGGGATCAGAATATGAAATCAATGAATCATATGGGCAAGGTCAGAAAAGAAACTTTGAGGTTGTTTTCGACGAAGATAAGTGTAAAGTTACCTGTGTTTGTTCAAAGTTTCATTTTAGGGGGATTCTTTGTAGACACGCCCTTGCAGTGTTGAATTACTTCCAGAGAAGTACATTTATTAAGGTGGAAGAAAGATGTGAAGAGATGATATAGTAAGGTGAGAGTTAGTTATGGCGTATATAATTTATCCATTCAGCAGAAGAGATATGATAAAATATGTACTGCTTTAGCTGAGGTTGCAGACATAGTGGCTGATGATGAAGGTAGTTACAAATTTGTATTGGATTGGATTCAAAAAGCAATGATAGATCTACCCAAGCAAATTCGTTGTGAAAATGTGAAAAAAATTGTTGTTGGTGAAGCAAGCTATGGCAGTAACAATGTTGAATGTGCAATCAATGATCTAGCGGTAGCACGTCATAAAGGTCATCCTCCTTGTATAAGGAAACAATCTTCAATTCGTAAGAAACCTAGACAAAAGAACAAGACAGCACAAAAAAACAAGGTTTGTTCAAATACATATATATGTTTTCTAATTTCATATACAAATATATGTTTTTTTTTTAATTTCATTTGGTCAAACAATTTAACTATCTGTCATAATTTTACATGATTTATAAGAAAATGCTTCGTTGTCTTATGAAATGCCTAATAAAATCTATACACAGCAGAGCAGCGTGGCCATGGTAAGTTTATGAATTTTTATTTTAAACTTTTATTTTGTTTTGAAGATATGTAACTAAATATATTATTGAGTGTCTATACACGTTACAGGAAGAAAGTATTGTTAATACAAATCTTAATCATTGCGAGACTTTAGGCTGCTATAATGTGAGAATTAAATTCAATATGAAATTTTATTTTAGAATGTTTAATATGAATTTTACACAGACACACACACACACACACACACACATATATATATATATTATTTGCTTAGGTACCTATATACCCATCCCAAGTTAGAGGAAATAATATTTATGCTCATTTCCTTATAATTAGCATATGGTAAGTTGTTGTCTTAAAATTACAATTTCTTAATATATACTTATATTTTTAAATTTCTAAAATATAATATGATTTTTTTGTGAATTATAGCAACCAATCCCGCTGTTTGCTTTGCAATCGCATCATTTGTCCCCTTCGATGACTTATGAAGAATCTGGAAATGAGACTTACCAACAATTACTACATCGACAATGTAATGAAGATAACAATTGCCATGATTGATGCTTGGCTTCTAGATTTTTCTATCATTTCAGTTAAATTTGCATTAAAACGATGAATTGTAGTAATGAATTAATAACATATGAATATCATGTTTTCAATGACATCAATCATTGCATTATTATTTTTTTTGATAATTTTGTTAGTTTGGTGGTTTTTTTAAAATAACTTTCTACGACATGTTTTTGATATTTTCAATGACATCAATAATTTTTTTGACAACAATATGAATCTAATTCCATATTATGCATGTCTACAAGTCTTGTCCGAGTACATAGTACAAACTGAAATAGCTTAAAAATAGTACTTGAATATAAAGCAAAGTACAACAATTACAAGTATTATAATGAAATCATATCCTGGTATCTGCATCCTTCAAAGTTTATCATCAAACAATCACCTATGTGCTTCACATTCTCGTATACACTCAAGTTCTTTATGAAACAATTGAAATTTAACAGATAAACACTCAATCTTCAATGCTAACTTCCTAGCTTTCTTTACTAACAAGTCAATTTATTCTTCGTTAGGTTTACGGTCATTTGTCCATCAAAAGTTCTTACATTTTTTACATTTCCAAAATTTGCGATTTGAATTCTTTATTGTACGTGACATTAACAACTCCATCTGATCACTGCATCCATTACATATTTGCAATGAGCTTCTCATTTCACTTGTACTAGACGACATTATTATTAATAAGTTACTTAAACTGCCAAAAAACCTAGAGCATTAAAAAGCAAACTCAAACAAAACATTCACTTTATTTTTCTTCAACACCCAACACAAAAAACAATTGAAATGCCTTTATTATGATAAACAAGAAAGAAAACAGGAGAAGCTAGAATTTTAAATCATGACGGTTTAAGTGAAGTTAGGAAGAAAACAAGAGAAGAAGTTAGCATCCGTGTGCATATGCTACACTGAGGTTCAGAAACATCAAACATGTAAGATGTTGATTTTACAGTACATATTCCAAAAGTAATAAAACTGTATTGTTCAACAATATCAAGGCCGACAGTAATTTTGGACCTGTGTGGTAACTAATAGCCTAGTTGTGTAATCTAAACCCTTATCCTTATTACAGACAAATAGGTAAAACTCTACCTAGTTATATTTGTTTGTCCACCAAATGCAGGATACCCAATTGCATTTATGTGATAAACAAGAAATTCATAAAAGATATTGGAATAAAGAATGATGCAAACTTATTAATCATTCTAAAGCAAAAAATCATAATCAACTTTACACTGACAAAAGAAACCTGGATAGCTACCCATTAAATATAATTGTACTAATACAATCATACATTTTGAAAGGCAAAAGAGAAAGCTCAGGCAAAACAGTAAACAAGAAATCGTAAACAGAGATTTGATCATTTTAAGATGCAAAGATCCCAATTCTTTCCATAATGATATAGACACGTCACTATGGATTTTTCTTTCTTAATTGGCGATTAAAGGTTAAGTGATTAGTGACTCAAAGCAAAAAAACTAAGACTACGTGACAAAGTAGAGCAACACAGCTATAGGTTCAATTGAAAAAGAGGCTTTCATGGGGACTCAAGGTCAATATTATTTACCAAAACACCAATTGTGGGCTCCTTCATAGCCCCTAATTCTTACACAAATGTGTCCATGTATAAGATTGTTGGCTGGCCTTAGCATAACTAATTATGCCGACAATTTTACAGAATGATTGTGCAAATTACATAATTACATCTATTGTGTTGAATATCTTCTTCAATTCAATGTGTGAGACCACTTATTTTGTGTATGTGTGTGTGTGTGTGTGTGTGAGAGAGAGAGAGAGAGAGAGCATGTGAGCATTGGTTTCATCTCAATTAAATGGTGGGTATGGGGTTGGGGAGGTGAAATGTCGAGGTAATGTGTGCATTTTGCAAAGAGAAGGAAAAAGTATGGCTTGCGTGTGAGTATCAATCACCCTTCAAATTGTGAGATTGCAACTCATGCGTGTATTACATATGATCCATTAACTGCATACATGATATTTCATCCCAATCCAATGGACAAAAATCAATATGATAATTTCTGTAAAAATTAGGTGCCAGCATTAACAAATCAAAGCAACAACAAAGCAACAACTTGACCCTTGAAAGTTATACCCTAAGCATATACACGCTAACTTCAGGACCTCTACTACAATCAAGATTCATCATGTAAAACTCAAAAATTCAATAGACCCAACAATCATGTACACAACAAAAAATCAGTTTATAATGCAAAATTAAGTATGAGTGCATGAAATCGTACCAGTCATCGTCAGCGTTCGTGTCGATGGTGGTTCTGTTGTCGGGAACGATGTTTGAGAGAAGGAAGAAAATGGCGACGGAAGGGGAGTAAGACAGTGGGATAAGCTGAAGGGGAGTAAGCTTTCGTTAGATTTGGCTTTTGCTCTTTCTTGTGCTCTATATTTCGATCTGGCCCTCTAGCGCTTTGTCTTTCGATCTCTTTCTCACGCTCTGTTATTCTTTATTCTTTATTTTTTATTTTTTTATTATTTTTTTAATTTTTTAATTTTTTTTTTTGGTAATAGGCAGGAGAGTTGAGAAGGGTAGAAACGGCAGCATGTGCTGCCATTTCTCTCCTCTTCCTCTCGCGCTTTTCGCTACTAAGCATTTTCCTAATAATAATAATAATGAGAATTTTTCAACTTATATTACATTAGTCAAAAACTCATATTCATTGGTCTTTTCTTTCTTTAATCCTTTTTCACTAACCGTGTGCACAACTCTCGTGATTGGTCATTTTTATTACTAATTTACAAAAATTAGAAAATTAACCTTTTTTTTTAAAGAAATGTAATAAAAACTAAATGCGTGCTTGCTTCAAGATTTCACCTTTCTATTCTATGTACCAACGTGGAGTGTGGTGTGGGAACTTGGCATCTTTTGGCTCACTTCCACGAGCTTACACTTGGACTTGGTGAGCATGAGCATAGATTCAAAATTTGAAATCACCAATTTATATAACATTTACATGTTATTTCTAAATCAAAAAATTTAATAGACATATTTTGTCGACCTCTTCTATAAATGTTATATTATGCTATTAATTGACGTAAAATCAAATGTTACAGTTTTTGAGAAGCATATTGATATGAACAATTAATATTTAGGACCCCCTAAGTTACAAGCAATGTAACTTATGGGCGCGGTTTGTATTTTTTTTTTTGTCAAATTTCATTCCGGCCTCTTATACTTTATTTTATTTATAAATATTATAAAAAATTTTAAATTTATTCATAAATATTTAGAATATCAAATTTATCAATATAATTTTTAAATTCTAAAAAATTCTTTATTTAATTAAAAAATATAATTGTTATTAATGGATTATAATTATAATTTTAAATAGATGATGATGATTATTATTATTATTATTATTATTATTATTAATTATTATAATTAATTAATATATTAAAAATAATTGATAATAATTTTTTAGTTAAATTGTTAACAATAAAAATAATAATAATAATAATAATCACAATAATTAAATATAAAATAATAATCTAAATATACTTAACTTCAAATCCAATCCATTTGAATTAGATTTTGATACAACACTTCAAATCCAATTAATAACAGGACAATAATTAATAATAATTTTTTAGTTAAATTATTAAAAATAATTAATATTATAATTAATATTTTTTATTTATTATAATTAATAAATATTTATGAATAAATTTAAAAAGTTTTATAATATTTATAAATAAAATAAAGTATAAGGAGCCTATTATTGTTTTAAATTATAATTATAATTAAATTATTATTGTTAATAATTTAACTAAAAAATTATTATTAATTATTGTCCTATTATTGATTGGATTTGAAGTGTTGTATCAAAATCTAATTCAAATGGATTGGATTTGAAGTTAAGTATATTTATATTATTATTTTATATTTAATTATTGTGATTATTATTATTATTTTTTTTATTGTTAACAATTTAACTAAAAAATTATTATCAATTATTTTTAATATATTAATTAATAATAATAATAATAATCTATTTAAAATTATAATTATAATTATAATCCATTAATAATAATTATATTTTTTAATTAAATAAAGAATTTTTTAGAATTTAAAAATTATATGAATAAATTTGATATTCTAAATATTTATGAATAAATTTAAAACGTTTTATAATATTTATAAATAAAATAAAGTATGAGGGGCCTGAATGAAATTTGGGGGTCCTAATATTTATTATGTTAATACAGAGTAATATTATTAACATCGCTGTATTTGGTTAACAAACGAGCTTGAAGCTGGCAGGTTTAATTTTGCTCGAGAACGTTACGTTCGTACCTATAATTCAAATCAAATAAAACTTCCGGGAAATTACAACTACCCCAATCCAAAAGAAATTGAAAGAGAAAGCAAAAGAAAAACAGGACATTTTGTTCACTTTTTAAAATTTTATTATAATGGAAGAATTTGAAGAAAAATTGAAGGATAGAAATGTTTCTCCATCATCGTCACCACCAACACCTCCATCACCTCGGCCCACCAGTATAGGACCCGGCAACCATAGGTACATTTTTTCGCCATCTCCGACGCCTTCTCCTCCCTTCTCGCCGCCTCCGTTCAGCCGCACGTCGGCCGAAAACCACCCCCTTTTTACTGAAACACTCCCCACTACTGCCCAAGCGCCATCGGCATTTTCATTGGATAGGAAAGTCCCAGATGGTCAAGTTGGTGATAAAACTACCTAATGCCTCAAAGAATTGTAAGTCTTCTGTTATATCTAGTCTTCTAGCACATTTTTTGCTTGGCATTAGCAGAATCTGTACATGATTAATTCATCAATCAAATATAGGAATAATTTTCGCACATCTTAACTTGCGAGTTCATGAGTGACTTTCCAGGCACCATTTGACTGGTGACTTACTCTAAAGACACCAAATTTTCTTTTGAATTCCAACCCATCTAACAGCTAACAACTAGTCAAAGCCATGAAAATTAATCAAGTAATTTTTTTTTCTATTTTCATAAAAACAATAATCGCTTAATAATATCTGTGTCTCCATCAACAGATTGGCTTCTACAAAGATGCTGCAGTTGCTTTTCATGGTCTCCTCATATCTTTGCTCAAAGGCAAATACACGACCGAGCAGCCACAGCCAGAGAGTTTGCCCAGGCCAGAGACTTTTTTCATCTTTGCTTCAGACACTCATTTTTGTAACTCAATTTCAGTATCCCCATTGTGGTGAATAAACTATACATTTTAAGTTGTAACAACATCCTTGAAACATTCTCACTATTCTTTGTAAAAAATTTGCTGTTGAATTTGAAAGAAGTCAAATAAAGGAATAAAATTTGTTTGAGACATGCTTTGCCTTTGTCATTTCTGAATCCATTGTCTGATGCCTCACAGTTGAAAGTACGACAAAATCTTCAAAGTCAATGTACACATTAATTCATTAATCTTTTATCCATTCACTGATTACTAATCTTCAAAAGGATGTACGACAAAATTTCACCCAATCATTGTATGGATGACATGATAGAACACAGGCGAAGGAATGAAATTAACAAGTAAACACTCACTCACACAGCAAATCAAATGAAATTATACACTCCACATAAGAAAAATATAACCGATTATCCTTCAAATGGCTTACAAAAATAGCCAATTTCCAACAAAACTTTAGGTTATATAAATCTGGCTTCAAAAGAAAAGCATTACACGGCTAAGCCTATGGTACAAGCAGAGAATACAATGGGGCTTACAATTACAACTCTACATTACATTGCATGAATTTTAAGGGTCCTTTACAACAAGCAATTATCCAGTTAAAGGCGATATAATTACTGCTGATTTTGTTGTCTCTGTTGGGAAAAATTGGGATGATTTTGTTGTGCATTCTGAAGTGCTACCATATTAGTCTGCGCATTCTGAGCATTTGGCTGCATATTACCAAATGCTCCTTGCGTGTTGTGTTGTTGCTGTTGCTGCTGCTGCATAGGCATCATGCTACCTGGATTTGAGGCCCCCATATTGAACACTGCAACCAAAAGATCCAATTGAGCTCAAGCTTAATACCATAAATGACGATGTGAATAAGCATATGATAATATGTAGTATTTGGTTGTAGAATCTGTTTTCCACTTTTCTCAAGGAAACAATAAATTATTAAATATAGATGCAAAGAAATGTGATGATGAGACATACTTTGGTCACTCAACATTTGGGAAGCGTGACTCCTTTGGGGATTGTTACTAGGTAATCCAAACTGCATCATAGATTCAGACAAGGGTATGAACATCAATTTCTTAATAAGATCTTTGATCCTCATGTATCATCCATATACATTTACTACAGGCACTTAAGAAGAAAAAAAGAAGGGGAAGGATAGTGCATGTATTGAAGATTACAAAAATAGGGATTAGGGGTTATATATATATATATAAGAAAGAATGTGGAATAACTCACCTGCATCCGTGGAAGGAGAGATTGGGACGACACTGTAGCTGACATATTAGGAATCTAAAAGAACACATGCAGTGCGAATAAGTAACAAACAAAGGAATATATAAACACCAGAAAGATGATTGAAAGAAACACAACATATAGGAACAAGCATCGATAATGAGTAGATAGTAATGTTTAGAATGAATTTACAAGAATGAGTAAACAAATAAAATTACGAAATTAGATGAAAAAGCCATAAAAAAAATATTCGTTTCTTCTAACTCCAGGTGTACAACTTCTACTTCCAGTATTTATACAAAACCCACTTCAAAACCTATAGTTTAGTGATTAAAGATTACATGTCAACACTGAGTGCTTGTACAGGTCTGGCTTAACATAAAAGCATAATATTTATTAATATATGCAATTTCAGTAAAAGGAAATTCCGGTACCAGTTTTGGTTCACCAAATTAGAAAGAACAGACTGTTATTTATTATCAAGAATCACATACCCCCAGCTAAATTTTCTGTGAAAAGCCTTATGACTGAAAAAGCCAAGTGCTAAAATTCAACTGAACATAAACACAGATGGAGAAAACAGAAAACAACCAGGCATAAGACTCTAAAATCTCCTACAAAATCTGAAACCCAACAATTACACAATCTAATCTGGACCTGTCGCATATTCAGTATTTACAGCAAAGCACTTAAACTGATAAAACTGCACATCACCTATACAACAAATACACTGCAAGATATTTAGGAGAGAAATAAGAAACTAATGTGGAAAATGATATCACAGTATCAAAATACTTATAAATTTGACATAATTAACCGAATAAACATTAGAAGAAGAAGCAACGATAATGACTACTCAGATGCAACCAAGTTGTAGTTCAAGCAGAAATTGAACCAGGCTTTGTCATCACAATTAAACAACAGTATTTCATGCACTTCTATCTTCGAGCCAACAGTGAAATAGAGAATATGATAGATCAGAAAAGTAAATAAAATCCACTTGATCTTTAATATGGTAGCAAATGGTATGGTCAACCCAGCTCCATAACTGAATAGTCAGATTGTACAGCAAAAATATGAAAACAAGTTAAATAAAACACAAAGAACTATAAATACCATCTGGCTATTTGATGTACCCTGAGCAGCACTAAATAATGCACTATTTGCAGCACCCGAAAACTGGCTTAAATGTCGATTCAACTGATTTCCTTGGCCAAGTTGGCTTTGACCAATTCCATGTTGAACATGTCCGGATGCCAGCTGCCTACCTTGAAATTGCTGATGTCCCATTGGCTGAGAAAATTGCATCTGATGTTGCCCATGTAACTGTTGGAATACAGAAGATTTGATAATAATTATTTGATCATGCACAAATGCTTTTAGCTTATGAGTTAGTTAAACGCATCATATTAAATACCCAGAAAGAAACACTCATATTCTCTATCAGATGCATAGCTTGACATTATTGTTAAGTGCTTAAAATTAATTGAATTCCAATTCATTGACTTTTAAGAATATCAAATTTCATTTAAACATTCATTACAATCAACAAAATTAGTGATGCTCTAACTTTCAAATATGCTGTATTTCAATTAATGAAAAAAGGAACCAAGGAAAAGCAAGCATGCAGGAAAACATCCATTTGGTACAAGTAAGTGCATTCGTATGTTAGGAAATTCTTAGCAAAGGAAGAGAAACAAAATACAAAACAAAATATGGCAATGTTATGTTACCTGTTGAAACTTCTGTTGACCTTGCAAATCATGTAGCTGTGACATCTGATTCTAAACAAAAGCATAGCAATTCAATGTAAAATGTCAGAATCGCCAAATTCAACCTAAGCTACTGATTTATATCACTCATAACAAGAATGCTCTAGAAAAAAACTTTCATAAAGGTTGGATAATCTAGTTATACTAGAGGATCAGAAACTTTAAAGATGGGTATCAACGTGGGACCTCATTCGCTCAAGAAGGTAATACCATAACAAACTATCCAAGATTATATGTATCACTTAGAAGTCAGCTGCTTCAAGCTAGTTCACTATCATATGTTCAGATCATTTATAGTTTACAGCAGGAAAAAGATAAAGCTAGTATCACCTCCACCAATTCCCTCCACAATGAGAACCTGGCAACTACAAACCTTTAGTTTGATTTCAACCCCAACCAGTTTGACCTTTACATTGAAGGTTGGAATTGATAGAGAGATAAGAAACGAGCACAGAGATAGACAGACTGGGATAAAGCAGGCTTAAGATATCATCAGAGTACAAATCAAGCATTAAAATCTCAGAAAAATTTCAATATTTTCTCCAGTTTAATAAAAGAGTAACCTATTTCACATTATTCAAAACTCATTGAGTTTTCTTCTAATATTCAAATTCAAAACACCCAGAAGCTTAAAGGACAAATTTATGGATCCTTGTGCCAATTACGAAAATATACCTAGTCACTCTAATGACCATTAAAAATGAAATCAGTTAGACTAAACCTGTCCCAGTCCTTGCATCTGAGACTGCCTGAACTGTTGCTGAGCGAGAAGTTGCTGTTGATGCTGAGGTAATTGCATCATTTTCTGCCTTTGCTGCTGCTGCTGCTGCTGCTGCTGCTGCTGCTGCTGCTGCTGCTGCTGCTGTTGCTGAGGAGATGGTGTATTCATCATGTTTGTGCCAGATCTAGGTGAGTTGGCATATGGCACTGGAGATGCAGTAGTGTTATCAAATGAAGTAGCACTGGTTGCAGCAGAAGGTGATGCAGCAGATCTTCCAATAAGTTGTGCTCCAGAAGCCTGCTTGAAAAGTTTTGAGGTAAAAAGGAAAGAGATCTCATCCATCGAATCAGGACAGAGAATTTCATGATGCACATCTAAATCCAAAAATTTATCAAAGAAATCCCTTTCACAGGTTTCACACCACAAGTTGAATCCTAGAAGATCATGAAGTTCAAACTAGAACCTGGAAATACAGAAAGAACAACTTAAGCAGCGACACATCTTTCCACAAGCACCAATTGACAGGAAGGATCAGTAGACAAGGAAAAAGAAAAAGAAGGAGAGAATTCAGCCAGGAATATCTCATTTAGACAAGACAAAACTTACATCCATCAAACTTGACGAGGTAAATCATAAAGCATCAAGAACATTGCACAGCAAAGAAAGTGATGAATGAATTGAGATGTAAGGGAGAAGAAGTGAATAACAATGAAAATCTATAAACCACTACTGTCCTCTCATTTCTCTGCAACTTGTTTGGAAAAGAAAGTAAGGAAATAATGAGCATAGACTCCAAAGAAACTACCATGCACTGACAAAAAGAGGAACCGAAATGAGATTTTAAGAGAGGGCACTGCAAACAAAATGACTGTCAGCAGAACCTGTATCTGCTTCCAACTTTCACATTGCACACAAAACAAATGAACAAACCAAGAAGATCCATCTTCAAAAAGGAGCCAACGTTTAACCTGTAACAAATTCCCCTGGTTACCAATGCTGTTTGATGACAAAGGTGGAGTGTTCTTCATGTACATACCTGTAATAAAGAAAAGAGTTTTGAAAAATGCTCACAAGAATTGGAATAGAAACTGGTATTGAGTCAAAAGGAACAGTATATAACAAAATATTGACTATTACCAGATGCATCTGAAAAGGTATGCACTCCATCACCTACAGGCAGCAAATCAACTAGATGCATTGGAAGTGCTGGTGTCATCTGCCTCTGGTCTCCGGGCAATCTTAGACCTGCATACATACGCAGTTTGTATTAGTGATTGATTTGTAACCATCTCACAAGGTACCAGGTTTGAAACATGTGCTCTTACTACACAAGTTATGTTCTCCTGCCAAACCTTAAGAATCAACACGAATACACAATTGCTGTTTAGAAAGGCAAGATCTGAGAGAGCTTTCCCTAGAATTCAATTAAGCTGACCATTACCCGAGGAAGCAGGAATGAACCGCCCACTATTTTGAAACTTTGATTTTGACTCATTTCAGACAAACAAACCAGTGATGTCCAAAAGATGATCATAAACCAGATAGCCAGACAATTAGCTGGTAGAATAAAAATGGTGAGCATAAAACAGAGTGAGACAAAGTCACAGTCTTAAATAATTAACCTTTCAGCAACACACTGACCAATTCTATCACTATAATGTGCATGCAGCTAAAATGCTTCCATAGAAATTCGACACTTACACAGTTGGCATAAAATTTTCCTTAATGACGTGGCACCTGACGTCATTTTGGTGACGCATCATTTGGCATACAAATTTGGTATCTCAATTTTGCAAGTCTAGAAGTATTTTAAAATTATATATTGCATGGAAGCACTATAATCATATTTTTTCATAATTTCTTTTCATCTGTAAAGAGGAAGCAAATGGTTCATGGTTCAAAGAGTTCCTAGGACACAGGACTGTAAAGAGTATCACCTTCACCACTATTTACTGCAGCCCGTAGTAAGTTCTCTTGTTCTTGAATCTTCAAAGCTTGACCCTTGTCCAAAGTTGGAAGGATTTGTGGCCCTTGTCGAGTACCAAAACAATAAGCTTTACGGGTGTCAGCTAATACTTTTTCAGCACTTTCACAGGCCGCTCCAATCATGTCAATTCTAGACTGTGAACTAGAAAGCATCAGGAAAAATCCAATAAATTTGTAAGAAGAAAATACAAACTGTTTTTCAAACAGCTCCAGCTTACCTTCAACTTCTCAATCTGTAAGGGTATTGGCAGATTCTGCATCCCAAGAAGCAACTGCTCCCTTTTGGAATTGTCATCAAATTCCATCTCCGGCAGTAGCTTTGAAGACAACATGACGGGCAAAACTGTTACCAATTTGCATCCCATTAGTTTAATATGAAAAATTGACTGCCTAAACTGAAATTCTGATAAATTATCAGAAAATTCTAAGGAATATTACTTCAGAATCAATCCTCATATTCTTCTTTTTTGCTCAGAAACATACCAATATATTAACAGAAATTTACAAAGAGGAGGACTAAAAATCCAGAAAAATACGAACAAGAAGTCCCAAAGACAAATGGCTAAGAAAAAAGAAGATCCCCAAAAATTATATAGTCAACACACACCAAAACCTTTTAAAGTGAAATCTCATAATGTATTATGCTTATCTTCTACATCTGGCTCATCATACACAGAAGAGGATAAGCAATGCAGAATATATTGACCTAACTAGAAAAGACCACCCCTTTGCAAAGCCTAAAAGTTATGCTGTCAGCCCCAAGCAACTTAAAATAGCATTTGTCTGCAAATATATAACAATTTTAAAAGGAACTAACATGTCATTAAAAAAATTAAATTTACAAAAATTGTACTGAATATTTAGCAATAGACAGCAAGTTTGGCTCACCCTACTGTAATTCATCACCTTCTCAGTTTTATTACTTTGGATTGTAGTTGATGTTCATGATCAATGTAACACATATGAGAAGATATAGTTACAAGGTAATGTCTGCCAAAAGAGTCACAATACACATATGCTTAATAATATGTGGCCAGCAGAAAAATTACTGATGAAAAGGAGCATTACTTATGAAATTTTGCAAGCACATACATAGAAGTTTTACATGTGCAAATCGATTCATTGATGCACAATAGTATATGATATATAAAATTTGGAAGAGAAGGAAAATTGCAAGCAAATAATTGCCATCTTTAACATCCAAACTTTTGAAAAGCTTTGTACAAGCAACATCAGAGGTATTAACGGATATGAATGCTTCAAGATACATAAAAGCTAACTATGAACAAGAAGAAAAATCTCAATAGGCAAACATATGCAAATTATTTTTGCTCCTATGTGCCCAACTGAAATCAAGACAAAAATCTTACTTGTCGCATTCTCTGCATTAACATTCTTCGGATGGACTACAAAAGCCTTGGAAACTTTTCTCATCTCCTCCACAATGTTGAAAAGCTCAAGGTTCACCATAGAATATTGACCCAAAATATCTTGCCTGAAAAACAACTTGAAAATGTTACATCATTAACTCAACGAAACTACAAGCAACAAAATGACTATGCTTAATTAATTTAATCTAAAATTCCCTCTTTTGTTTCTTATTAAAAAAAGTAAAATAAAATTCCCTCTTCCAAAATTTTTCCTTTTCAAACTTGCCTGGACATTTTCATGTCACATGACATGAAGATATGAAATACATGACCCAACCAATTATTTAGGATCCAATAATACCAAAATCATCAAATCATCAAATCATAAAATCCTCAATCCATTTGCATTGAAAACCAACTTCCAGAACACTCCATCATTCCTTAGACTTTTCAGTTAAACTTCAGACCCAAAGAACATTCATTATAACAACCTCAGAATAACGCACAAATGATAGATTCTAAAAACCCACGGATCACACAAACAATGTTTCAATCTCTATTTACCTCTACTTATTAATTAAAGTTTTTAAATAGTACATTTATAAATAAACTAATTATAAACCATACCATTTTTCAGAATATATCATAACTAAAAATCTAAACCCTCGCCAAACGAGATAAAATTAGCTCCCATAATTACAAGCATAGCATAAATAGATATAGATATATGCAAAAGGGTAAATGGAGGTAACATAAAATACCATTTAGGGGTGGTGTTGGTACGGGCATAGGCATCGAAATCTTCAAGTATGCGAGAGATGGCTTTGAATAAACTGATGGCTCGCGTCTTGACAGCCTCGAGATTCAATTGCTGCACCACCGCTTGGTTCAGCCGCTCCAGTGCAACAGGTTGTGGCGGCACCAGCTGCTGCTGCTGCTGCTGGGACTGGTCTTGCATAACCACTCCCTCCATTGCTGCCATCGCTACTCAAAATATTCTCAATAACATTCAATTTTTCTGCAGCCAAACAATTAGTATTTTCATTCAGTCATTTTATCGAACACTTTTATTTTCTCGAACTGAATCCAAAAAAATAAATTTAAAATTGAAAAAATTAGAAAGATTTACCGTGGGTAGTAGATTATGTCTTACAAGAGCGATCTTTGCCTTGTTAACAATGCAATTCGTCCAAGAAACAATTCTGATTTCTTTTTTGTTTTGGCTATTGTCCGAACGATAGTAATATGAGTTTTCGGGTTTTATTTTCATTCGTTATGATTCTACGAAATTTTATTAATTTTGGATTTTTAATTATGAAATCTTTTGCCAATTTTGAGTTGAAAATATCAGGGAGAATTGTGAGGGATATATCGTATTTCCTGTAAAATATCTAATATATATCTTAAATTATAATAATATTAAATTTTATATATAAATACTTTAAAAAATTAGAGAAAGTATAAAAATAACTTTAATTAAATTCTCATAAAACTGAACTCATATCCTTAAGGTTAGGTAAATAGTCAAGAATATTAAATTTCAACCAAATTATGCACAATTAATATTTTAGTATAAGTTTTTGACTTTTTCATATTAGTCGGGCAAATAATTTAGAATACTCGATTTTAATTGAAATAAAAAATTATTTTGAGAATTCTTGACTTTTTTATGTAAGTCGAGTAAAGAGTTGAAAATATTTCACCTTAATTAAATTAACCTTACCCAAGTATTCATTCAGTAAAAATTATCGACTTTTCATGAAAGTTTAGTAACTGGCGGAGAATATTTGACTTAAATTGAAATGAAAAAATATTATTTAATTAAGTCGGATAAAAAGTTGAGGATACTTAATATTAATTTAACCTTGTCCAAATATTTACAAAAATTCTCGACTTTTCGTAAAAATTTGATAACTAGTTGATAATATTCAACTTAGATTGAAATAAAAAATTCTCTTTAATTAAGTCAGGTAAGGAGTCGAATATACTTTATTATTAGGCTTACTGTTACTCGACATATTTCTCGACTTAATACTCGAATTATATTATAATTGACTGGACTTACTTCACTTCCTTAACTTCCCGCTTGACTAGATACTCGATTTACTCAACCCTCTCACTTCATTTTTTGCTCGACTTCGTACTTGACTTCTTCCTGAAAATATAAATAAATAGTTATTTTAAGGATATTTTTTATTTTTTTCACATTCACAAGGCATGTGTAATAGGGTATTTGATATTTAGAGGCAAATGGAATATATTTAAATAAAAAAACCCAAAATATCATGTTAGTGTGTTTGCAATTATGATGAGTTTTAGACTTTTAGTAATACAATATAATACAAGAGCTTAAAAATTGCAATCATTATATATTAATGAATTTAGCATAATTAACAGCTATAAATGAAATTAAAATCATACCCTCTCATTGTCAATACAGGTGATCTATAGGTGACAATTAAATTCAGATCTTGCCCACATCCATAAGGATCCGAAAGATCTGAATCTGGATGTAGAAATCTAGAATCTGTATAAATTTGGATTCAAATGTAAGTGTACTAGAAAAATCGAATATATGGATTTGGTTAAATTTTATTTTAAATTAAAAATTAATATATATATATATATATATATATATATATATATATATATATATTAAAAATTAAATTTTATTTGTACATTTATGATATTATATTATGCTATTCTAGTTGAATTATTAATTGTTGGATTATGATTGAATTTCATTTTAAATAAATATATATACTAAAAATAAATAAAAATTTAAAAATTAAATTTTATTTGTAGATTTATGAGATTATTATACGTTATTCATGTTGAATTATTAATTATTAAATTATGATTGAATTTTATTTGATATTATTAGGTAAATTATTAAATTTTTAAATTTTATATTAAATTATTATTTTTTTATTTTTGCTGATCCGAAGATCTGAAATATCCACCTACATTCGTTGTGAATGTTACCCACATCCGGATGTCAAAATAAGAATGTGGATCCAAATCCGAATGCACCTACATCCGGATCTGAATCTTACCAACCCTAGGGTGATCCATTAAAATAGTGTGACAGGTGTGTTAAATCCAGTGCAATGAAGTGCATGTGAGCTACACATGGTATAATCTCAGCTTTTAAAAGTTAATGTTATATTCAAGTGTTAGCAAAATTCTTTCAAACGCTTCCTTTTTTTTTTTTTTAGAGGACAATTCTATTAATTCAGAGAAGAAAAAAGATACATCAATTGTGCAGGGTATGAACCCATCCAAACAACAGCTTCACATTTCCCTAAAGGTAACTTAGCTAAAGAGTGGACAATAGCATTACAAGATTTATGAGCATACTAAATACAAACATGATCGAAATTTTTCATTAAGCTTTGAATTTCTGAAACAACCTAAAAGACTTGGATCTGCAGCCCTGCCTATTGTTTACCAAGCTAATCACTCCTTGAAAGTCTGATTCAATATCCAAGCATCTTAAGTGCGCACCTCTAACAACCTGCATACCTTATTCCATCTCTTCTGCCTCTACAAAGGATACATCTCCATAAAATTTTGAGGTCTTAATTGCAGCTACTATAACATTCACAAATTCATCTCTAATAACAGCTCCCAACCCTGACAGTTGCTTTTCTAAATTAGTGGCTACATCTACATTGACTTTGAAGTATCCTTGTCATGGGGGACTCCAAGATTTTTGAATCAACACTTGCTGATTTCCCATACATGCAGGAGCTGGAAGTTAAACTCTCTTATAAGCCTTAATCACAGCTTCAGCCTTAGCAATTAACGCCTGGGGACTCTCTTTTTCTCCTTTGAATAACAACTGATTTCTTGCCTTCCACGTCACCCAAAAAATCATTGCCAACAACTCTAAATCAGCTTTGTTTCTTACCAAATTCATACTATACAGCAAACTCAGAATATCTAATTAAGCAACTCCTTTGAGATCATTTTCAAAATGAGTGAGCTTCCAAACCTTCTTTGCAACCTTACAGCCCATTAGAGCATGAAAAACATTTTCCAAGCCATTTCTACACACTTGACAGATAGCCTACTAAATTATTTTTCTCTTCCAAGGATTCTTAGCTGATAGGAGGAGATTTTTTGCTGCCCTCCAAGCAAAAATTCTGATCTTCTCCGGCAAATCAAGAGTCCATATGATATTCCATTGATTTCTTATAGTTTCTGAACTTAAAGGGATACTTGGAGACTTCAAACTAAGAGCAATCTGGTATCCACTCTTGATAATGTACTGGTTTTTCTTTTCAAAATGCCATATAATTTTATCTTCCTTTGGTCTTTTAGGGAGAGGAATTTTAACTATTATGTCAGCATCCATTTTGTCAAAATGCTTGTAAATCAGCCCTTCCTTCCATTGATTCTCATTATTTATCAACTCAAAAACTAGAGCATTAGTTGGCAAGGTTGGCCTGAAAACAAGTTTGAAAGTCAGTGGCTTGGGGATCTAATTATCGTTATGGATCTGGATGTTTCAACCATTTCCAATCCGCCATTATGAGCCATTAGATATAATTTGTCTCCCCTATAAAATAGTTCTCAAAATGAAAGATGGATTAGAGCTAAGCTTTGCATTCAAAAAATCTTTATTCTAGAAATATTTGGCTTGTAGAAGTCTTACCACTAAGGAATTTAGAAATTGCAATATCCTCCATCCCTTCTTTGTTATTAATGCCTAATTAAAACTCGAGAAGTCTTGAAACCCCATGCGTCCTCTACACTTGGCCTGACTCAGTTTTTCTCATCTTGACTAGTGAATGTTGCTTTTATCCCCCTTTATGGCCCACCAAAATTTAACAATTACTCTCTGGATGTCGTCACAAATACCCATTGGCATCTTAAAGATACCCATGGTGTAAGCTGGAATGGCTTAGACTGCTGCTGATCAACACTTCTTTGCCTTCACACAAGAAGAACTTGTGTTGTCAACTTGAGACTTTATTATAAATCTTTAGCTTGATGTCATTGAAAAAGCTGCTTCTCTTTCTCCCAATATAGATGGCAGACCTAAGTATTTTTCATGCCTTGAAATGATATTGAGCTGAAAGATATTCCTAATTGTTGAAGCTTGACCATTATAGACATTACCATTGAGGAACATAAATGATTTCTCATAATTAAAAATTTGTCCAGAGGCTGCAGAGTAGCAATCAAAGATCTTTTTCAAGTTTTGACAATCGACAATAGAAGCTCTTGAGAAAACAAGACTATCATAAGGAAATAAAAGGTGGGAAATTTTTAAATCTTTCACAAATGACAGCCCATGGATAAGCTTCTGTTGTTTAGCCTACAACAAGACATAGGAAAATGCCTCTGCACATATAATGAACAGGTATAGGGATAAAGGCCAACCTTGTCTTAAGCCTATTTGTGATTGGATTAATCTGTTGATCGTGCCATTTACAATCACAAAAAAGGAGGTAGTACTAATGCAGCTCATGACTAAACTGACCCACTTTTGAGAAAAGCCAAAGCACTTCATAGTTTACTCCAAAAAGCTCCATTCCAATCTATCACAAGCTTTACTAACATCAAGCTTCAAAGCTACCAAACCATTTCTTTTTCCTTTGCAGTGTCGTATGTTAATCTTATAATATTGATTTTGATGATAACAAAACTTATATGTACTTGATTAAAATGTTTGAGTTATTAAAATGAATTTCTTAAAGTCATAAACATGTTTAAAGAATCTTAATGACCGTTAACTTGAGTTGGAAAATCTTTTTTGTACAAAAAGTTAACAAAATATAGATTCTGGAAATTACCCTTGAACCGTTTATTATAAAGGCGAACCGTTTATTACTAACGGTGAACCGTTTATTATAAAAGGCGAACCGTTTATTCACAGAAAAGTTTCAGAGCATTCTGGAACTTAACGGTGAACCGTTTATTATTAACGGCGAACCGATAAGTTCCAGTAAAGAGATAGTTTTTTACTCTTGAACCGTTTAGCAAAAACGGAGAGCCGATTTTTTTGCGAGTTCTCGAACTAAACGGTGATCCGATAATTTAAACGGTAAACCGCTTTATTTGAAATGAAAGAGCAACGGCTAGTTGAAAAGTCAAAACGGCTAACCGATAGAGATAACCGGCGAACCGATTATTCTCAGAAAGTCAATAACGGCTAGTTTTCAGCTACAACTATAAAAAGGCTCAATCAAATTCAAACAACAGAGATCCAACATTTTGATATTTGAGCTTCCTCATGAGAAACAATCTTCTTTGAGCTTGATTGTGTTTCATGTCATTGCCTCACACATTAAAATTTCAATTGTAATCATTTGGAGTGTGTGAGAGATTATTTGTTATTAAATCTCTATCATTGAGTGATTGTAAGTGTTGGGAAACACTTGGGTTGAGAGATTGGGTTTAATCTCTTATTGTAAAGGTCCATTGACACCTTGGAAGTCAATTGTAAGTGTTGGGATACACTTGGGTTAAGAGATTGGGAATAATCTCTTGATTGTAAAGGTCCATTGACACCTTGAAGTCAAGTGTAAGTGTATTGAAGCCTTGGAGGCTTGCTTAGTGGAATCCTCAAGCCCGGTGAGCTTGGAGGCGTGGACGTAGGCACGGTTGGCCGAACCACGTAAAAATCACGTGTTTGATTTCTCTTCCCTTATCTCTTTAAATTCAAGCATTGTTAATTATATTGTTTTAAAACATTAGTTTTAAATTGTTGTGTAATTTTATTTGCTTAATTTTTAAAGAACCCAATTCACCCCCCCTCTTGGGTAGCCTATATAGAATTTCAATTGGTATCAGAGCAAGGTTCTCTTGTTAGGACTTAATCGTCTAGAGTAAAAGATCCATGGCAACCCAAAATGATTCTAGTTTTAGGGAAGGACAATCCACTATTAGACCACCATTCTTTGATGGTAATGATTATCCTTATTGGAAAACTAGGATGAGAATTTACTTGCAAGCTTTAGACTATGAAATATGGGAAGTTGTATGTGATGGTCCATTCATGCCGATAACTAAAAATGAAGAAGGAGAAGATATTCCTAAACCTTCACGTGAATGGAATGATTTTGAAAAGAGAAAAGCTTCACTAAATTTTAAAGCTATGAATGCCTTATTTTGTGCCCTAGATAAGAAAGAATTTCATAGAGTCTCAAGTTGTTCTAATGCTTATGAAATTTGGAAGAAACTTGAAGTTGTTTATGAAGGTACAAACCAAGTCAAAGAATCTAAAATAAGTAGATACACTAGGCAATATGAATTGTTTCAAATGTAACAAAATGAATGTGTTTACTCTATGTATACTAGATTTACGACATTGTAAACACTCTGCGGGCACTTGGTAAGACCTTTCAAATAGGCGAGAAGGTAAAGAAGATCATTAGGTCATTACCAAAAGAATGGAGACCTAAGAGAATCAAGCTATTGAGGAAGCCAAAGATTTAAACATTTTGTCTATTGATGATCTAATTGGCTCACTTATTTCTTATGAAGAAGATTTGACAATTTGAAAGAGGAGATGAAGATAAGAAGAAGAAAAAAACATTGCCTTGAAAGCATCAAAATTTGAAAGCGATGAGGAAAGTGATCTTGAAGATGAAGAGATGGATATGATAGCTAGAAAGTTCAGGAAATTTTTCAAAAAATCCGGTGAACAAAGAAAATTCAAAAACTTCAAGAATCAAAAGGAGAAGAAGGAAGCAATCATATGTTATAAATGCAAGAAGCCTGGCCATATAAAACCGGAATGTCCCCTTCTCAACAAATTCAAGAAGAAAGCTATGTTGGCAACATGGGATGATAGCGATGAAGAATCAAGTAAAGATGAACAATCACAAGAAATATCAAACTTGGCACTCATGGCAATAGGAGAAGATGAGCTTGATGAGGTAAGTGATCTTCCATCTTATAATGAATTATATGATGCTTTTAATGAGTTGCATAGTGATATGATGAAAATTGGAAAGAAAAATGCATGTCTTAAGAAGAACATATTAGAACTTTCAAATGAAAAGGATGCTATGCAAAAATGTAATGATGTGTTAAATGATAAGATTAAAGAGCTAGAATTAGATAATGAAAGATTGCATAATAGAATTGCTTCTTTAAAAGGTAAACAAAGTACTTCATATGAACATGAAAAATTACATATTGATAACTTGATCAAAGAAAATGAAGAACTTAAAAAGAAGAGCAATGAACTAAATGAGATTGTTTCTAAATTCACAAATGGGCAAAAGAACTTAGAAAAATTACTTGGTGCCAAAATGTGTGTTTGATAAAGGAGGGATTGGTTATAAACCTAATTTGAAACAAAAATACTACAAAAGCTACTTTGTTAAGGCTACTACCAGTAATAATCATAAAATTGTTTGTCATTATTGCAATAGAGATGGTCACATGAAAAATAGATGTCATATTAAGAGAAATGCTTATTATGGAGTTAAATTTGTTTGGGTTCCAAAAGGAACCATTACTAACACTCAAGGACCCAAAGAGTTTTGGGTACCTAAAATTTGAGATCTTCTCCGCATGAATCAAAGAAGAAGGAAAGAGCAATAAATGGTATTTGGACAACGGATATCCAAGACATATGACCGGTGACTATTCATGGTTCTCAAGCTTTACCAAAATCGAAAATGGAGGGATGTATCTTTTGGAGATAATTCAAAAGGAAAAATCATTGATATTGGTAATGTCGGTAAAGTTTCCTCAACTCTCATTGAAAATATATGCTTTGTTGGAAAGAGGTGTGTTAACGTTTATAACTATTGATATAGATTGTGCATCTACTCATGATGATTTATACACTATCTTCCTTGTGTTTCTATAATATGATAATCGAATGTTTGTTTGTCTTTGGATGCGTTTTTAAATTTTGAATCATGCATTATATTGACCTTTAAAGACATTTTTATCAACCAAATGGTTTAGATATGTATTAAGTATTGGATATTTCGCACAATATTCTCATATTTTGGATACTTTTATGTGTGATGGATTGTTTCTTGTTTTTATGAATGCTTGTGTTATATATGAGACTTAGCATTGATTTTACTATGATTTTAGCATTAGTTGTAGTTGTTTTAATATTGATTTTGATTTTTTGGGTATAAATTTTGGTAATAGTTTTTGAGGAGATGCTTAATATTCAAGGAGATTCTACTGAAATTTTTACTTGTCAAAACGTGGCTATTTTTCTTTATTTTTTTCTTTTTGATCTTTGAAGGGGAGAATAGTTTTCAGTTATATTTCAAAAGGAAGTTAACAAAAATGTTGTTTATTTTTCAAGGAGCTTATTTTCAGGGGGAGTTAAAACAAATTTTTGTGTTCTTTACATACAAAGTTTGTCATCATCAAAAGGGGAGATTGTTAATCTTATAATATTGATTTTGATGATAACAAAACTTATATGTACTTGATTAAAATGTTTGAGTTATTAAAATGAATTTCTTAAAGTCATAAACATGTTTAAAGAATCTTAATGACCGTTAACTTGAGTTGGAAAATCTTTTTTGTACAAAAAGTTAACAAAATATAGATTCTGAAATTACCCTTGAACCGTTTATTATAAAGGCGAACCGTTTATTACTAACGGTGAACCGTTTATTATAAAAGGCGAACCGTTTATTCACAGAAAAGTTTCAGAGCATTCTGGAACTTAACGGTGAACCGTTTATTATTAACGGCGAACCGATAAGTTCCAGTAAAGAGATAGTTTTTTACTCTTGAACCGTTTAGCAAAAACGGAGAGCCGATTTCTTTTTGCGGTTTACGGAACTAAACGGTGATCCGATAATTTAAACGGTAAACCGCTTATTTGAAATGAAAGAGCAACGGCTAGTTGAAAAGTCAAAACGGCTAACCGATAGAGATAACCGCGAACCGATTATTCTCGTAAAGTCAATAACGGCTAGTTTTCAACTCCAACTATAAAAAGGCTCAATCAAATTCAAACAACAGAGATCCAACATTTTGATATTTGAGCTTCCTACTGAGAAACAATCTTCTTTGAGCTTCAATTGTGTTTCATGTCATTGCCTCACACATTAAAATTTCAATTGTAATCATTTGGAGTGTGTGAGAGATTATTTGTTATTAAATCTCTATCATTGAGTGATTGTAAGTGTTGGGAAACACTTGGGTTGAGAGATTGGGTTTAATCTCTTATTGTAAAGGTCCATTGACACCTTGGAAGTCAATTGTAAGTGTTGGGATACACTTGGGTTAAGAGATTGGGAATAATCTCTTGATTGTAAAGGTCCATTGACACCTTGAAGTCAAGTGTAAGTGTATTGAAGCCTTGGAGGCTTGCTTAGTGGAATCCTCAAGCCCGGTGAGCTTGGAGGCGTGGACGTAGGCACGGTTGGCCGAACCACGTAAAAATCACGTGTTTGATTTCTCTTCCCTTATCTCTTTAAATTCAAGCATTGTTAATTATATTGTTTTAAAACATTAGTTTTAAATTGTTGTGTAATTTTATTTGCTTAATTTTTAAAGAACCCAATTCACCCCCCCTCTTGGGTAGCCTATATAGAATTTCATCGTATCTTATGAAGACATTCATAGCCTATGATAATGTTATTAGTTATTTGTCTGTCAAGAATGAAAGCACTTTGCATCGAAGAGATGATTTTGTGTAAAATTTGTTTAAGCCTATTTGCTATTTTCTTAACAACAATCCTGTAGATAACTTTACAAAGATTAAAAGGCCTAAAATCAGTGACTTTTCTAGGCTTCCCAACCTTGGGAATCAAAACAATGTATGTATGGTTGAGAAGGACGATGGTACCGTGCTTATTAAGAATGTGGAGGCAAGTTGTAATAACCTCAGCTTTAACCATTTGCCAATGCTTTTGATAAAACATTGCTAGCAGTCCATCAGGCCTTAGCGCCTTTTTTGGGCACATTTGATTTAAAGTTTCTACTACTTCCTCTACAGTGAAGGGCCTCTCCAGTTGCTCAATCATGTCGTCTAAAACTTTCGGAGTTATCCCAACTAGTGCTGCAACTATTTGATCTTGACTTGGTTTGGATATAGTAAATAATTTCGTCAAATAATTGCAAAACTTATGCTCTACTTCTTTCAAATTTTCAACCCATCTTTTTGTTTCATTTTCAATCCCCCATATTATGTTCTTTTGCTTTCTAGATGAAGCCTTATGGTGGAAAAATTTTGTGTTCTTGTCTCCTTCTTTAAGCCAATTCGCTCTTGAGCGTTGCTTCCAGTAAATTTCTTTATTAATGAGGATATTTTGGATTTGTTTCTCTGTCATTTTAACCTCATCTTCATTTTCATAATGCATCCTTCTCTGCTTTAGATTCTACACCTGTTTCCTTAACTTCTCTAACTTCTTATCTCTTTTTCTAAATTCTTATTTACTCTAAAACAAAAACCTAGCCATTGATTCTGTTGCTACCTTCTAAAACAGGTGTACAGGATTGTCACTATTCCAACTTCCATGCATACTCCATTCTTCCTAAATTATTTTCTTACAAGCATCATAGTGACTCCACATATCCTCATAATGGATTCGAGAGGATTGCTTTCTTCTATAATTCAATCTACTACCCCTTTCTTGAGCTTCCATCAACACAGGACAATGATCCAAGGTCTATGTGTCGATGTTATTTGTAGCACAGTCAACAAACTTATCTCTCCAAGCTCTATTACACACAAATATATCCAGTTGTTCTTCTACAAAATTCAACCCAAATCTTCCATTACTCCACATAAAAGGGTATCCTTTATAGCACACATCCATTAAGTCACAATCTCTTAAAGCCTCTCTAAAATCACTGATGAGGTTTAAGTTCATAACTTATGATGACTTTGCTCTAGTTAAAACCACAAACATCGGCCAGGGAGCCTTGTGAAGAACTTCTATTCGATATGATCAAATGCATGTCTTCATCATTCTTTATGCAACTGTTTTAGCCATTGCTGTTGTACAAATAATTTCGGTTAGAGAGCCAAGTGACTCCACTCCAGAGATGGTGGAGTACAGTCATGGCCTTACCATTCCCATGAGAGATGCTTGCAAGCGAAGATTTCGAAGGGAGCTGGATCTCAATGTACAACTTCTCCTTACTTTTTTAAACTATTTATGTATAAGGATTATTTTTAATTTTTAGTTTACGAGTTTTCACATCATTAAAAGGTTTCTTTAATTGAATTACAGAATTTAAGTGAAGCAATTGCCACTTATCGAAATAGTACTCTGCGTCAACCATATGAGAGGAAGAGTCAGGCGTCACTTTCTTTTTTCGTGGAGCACTCAGAGAGATATTACTTTCTCATATGCTTTGCTGTATATATTTATACAAAGAGAGCAGCCCTTTGCTCTAGTTCTTTTGGCCATAGTACTTTTGTTAACTGGATGACTATTGTTACCATCTTTGCTTACCTTCTGAAGCTTTGGATTGATCTACACATTCTCTCATTGTTTGATTTTAATTTTAACCATATTTTTTTTGTTACCAGTGTTTCTTCATGAATGAGATTCCCTTTTATTGGATTGTCTTACATTGTTTATAATAATTTGCATTGTTTATAATAATTAACTTGCATATGTATCTTCTTAAACGTTGGATGACTCTGTGCTGAATAAGATTACTGGGATTTGGGAGTTTGTTCACATTGGCGAACATACCAGTACCATAGCATACCACCAATGTATGTCTTTATAAGTGAACTCTCTTAATCAATAGAACAATCCTTGAAAAAAAATATTTATATTGCTTAAAATATAGTAATAATGGTGATGATATAATTAATTAAACTATAACCAAACGATATGAGATTGATAGTTTTTTAAGATTACTGAATTTTTGTACACAATTTAACTTATAATTCATTGAATTATGTACTATCACTATATCAATTAAGAGAATGATTAAATTAATCAAAATTATTTTAAATAGAAGTAATTCAATTCAATTAATGTTTGTGTGACTTCTGAGTATATATATGCGTGTGTGTGTGTAAGAATTAAAATAATTGAATTGTTAATTATAATATTCGAATTATGTTGTGTATTGGAGAATAAAAACAATTACATTCTTACTTTGAGTATTACACTGAATCTAAACAATCATTACATTCAAGTGTGACCATTAACTTAAATTTGTAATCAATAAACATGAAATCATTGAGTGTTACATAAAACTATTAATATTGAACCTAAAAAATTCATGAAACTAATGCTAACATGAAATTTAGGACCATTAACTTAAAATTGTAATTATGAAATGGAGTATTACATGAAATCATTGTCATTGAACTTGATAATTCTACCATTAAACATAAAAATTAATGCTAATATGAAGTCTAGGACCATCAACTTAAAATTTTAATCTTTAAATTTTAAATACTCCTAAATTAAATTTAATATATCTTTGTGATGTGTTCATTCTATGCCCTTAAAAAAAGAAAAAAAATTAATAAAGATTATTTTAGTATTTACTAGAGTGTGTAAAATAAATGTTGACTTTTAAGATTGATTTAATTATTGTCAAGTATAACATGTAATACTAGTGTTAAAAATCTTAATATTTAAATTTTAATTATTATGCGTTATTTATTTTGTATATAGAATATTCATAAAGAAAAAAAAATATGAAAGGAAAAAAATTCAATCGGCACAAACACCACAATTTCAATTAGTTATCTGCAACTGGCTATAAGGGGTGAAAAGAACTTTGGTATCTGATTGGAACCGAAGGAGACAGTTATTAAATTATTAAATTTTTACACATGGCGCGCTCTTAACAAATCTTTTGTCACATCATGGACTGCAACATACATAAACAGTAAGATTGCAAGACCAATATTGGTTTATTTGTTCAATCAAGTCTTCATATCCGTTCAATTTACGATGAGAATCTCATATGGGAGCCTACCTGCATGCGTAATAATTATTCTTCTATTTTAGCCAGTTTTTGTGAAAAAAAATATAACTTTATCAATTATTTATGTTTACCAACCCTTATGTTTTGTTTTTTTACTTTTCATAACTCATACAAATGTTTGTTATAGAATTTGTGTATATTTCATTATAAATAATTTATAAGATAAATCTCTATTCATCTCTAAATAAAATGATAAATTTTTGTTTACTCTTAAAAAATATGAAAATATTAATTTACTTTCATTTTTATTTAGAAGACGATAATAAATAAGGGCGCGTTGATTAATTTTTTTATTTACTTATTAATAAATGAGAGTAAATTAATATTTTCATAATGAGAGATATATTAAAGATTGTCATTCTTAGTAGAAGGTAAATTAAAATTTACTTAATTATTTTAAATTATCATTCAAATTTTACATTCCAATCTCGATTAGATTTGCAGGGGAAGCAACGTCCTTACCCGGATTAGATTCAGCTGGAACAGCTACAAATATCATGGTGAACTCGGATAGGAAATAACCATTTTATCCCGCAACTTCATGTTTATGGCCTCCAAAATTTTTCACCTCTTTCACTTCTGGAACCTGTGCTTTCTGGCACGTGCACAATACTTGGATGCTACTTATAGAGAGTTTTAGAATTGCAAAGACATGGTGCTCTTTGATAAGTAAAAAATCCAACATCATTTATAGAGAATTACAGAATTGTGGTACGTGATCATTTGCTGATGCAATGAGGGGCCGAAATTCTTATACATGTGATTAAGTTATAAATGTATAACTAAGTGATTAGCAAGCACTACTTGGGAGTATTTGTGTCCGTGGAAATTTACAGCTAGTTGTTGATATTATACCGTGGGTGTGTCGTGTAATCATGGATCTGATCATTCAAATAAAGAAATAGGGGTTCCGTTAACTTACAGGGTTGGTAATCTTACATATGTAAATATACTCCCATACGAGAATTTTATCATAAATTAAACGGATACGAGGACTTGATTAAAGAAATGGACGGATATTTGAATAAAAGAAAAATTTATAATAAAGACAAGTATCAATTTATTATGAATATAACATAAATAAGCGCTAAGTTAGCGGGGTCCAAAAGGCGTCTAGCTATCATTGACTTAATATTTTGAATCTTCATCCAAAGTTAAGGTACAAAATTTTTATCCTAAATAAATATTATCAATTTAAACTTATCACTTAAATAATAAATGATAAGATTGCATATTAACTATGTCATTACTGAGTGGAATTATAAATTTTGTATGACGTGTAAACGTAACATTATGTCCATGTTATCTGAAATATGAATCAAGCAACATACCTAGCATATTTTTATTTCAGTATAGTGCTTCTCTAAATATAACCCTCACCAAATTAGCTTAATTCTTTCCAGTGTATTCCTTGTTTCTCTTCCTCTTTTCGTTAACGATAATGGGTAACTTAATCTCAACCTTCTTACCAACAGGCTTATTTGATCGAACTTTAAACTGGGTTGGTGAACAAGCAAAATATGTATGGGATCTCGAAAAAAATCTTCAGGTCTTGCAGACTGAATTGCCCAACTTGACTCGAAGAAGGGACGATCTGGAGACCAAGGTTAAGGTTGATAAACAAGCACCTGGAACCAGTCAAAAGAGCGAGGTCGAAGGGTGGCTTGAAGATGTGCAAAAACTGGAAACTGAATTTACGGAGCTGCAAAAAGTTAGAGCTCAAGAAATGGATAGATTGTGTCTTGGAGGCCTCTGTTCCAGAGATTTGGTTTCAAGCTACTATTTTGGGAGAAAAGTGGTCGATTTGACGGATCGAGTGACCAAGACATATGAAAAAGAATTGGGAGTCCTTGTTCAGATAGTGCCAGATGGTGCAGCGATTAAATTACCTCTTGAGCAAACAATTGTTGGTCAAGAATTACTACTGTATCGAGTTTGGAGATGCATCACTGATCAAGAAGAGAACAGGGGAATTATTGGCTTGTATGGTAAAGGGGGAGTCGGCAAAACTACCCTTTTAACACAAGTCAATAACAACTTCTGCTATCAACAGCATAATTTCGATGTTGTTATCTTGGCGGCTGTGTCAACACTTCAAGATGACATTGGAAAAAGGATTGGCTTTTCAGAAGACAAAAACTGGAAGGAAAAAAGTCTTCAAGACAAGGCTGTGGACATCTCTAGCATTTTAAGCCGAAAGAACTTTGTGCTGTTGTTGGATGATATATGGGAGCCCATTGATTTAACAGAATTGGGTGTCCCTCTTCAAAAACTAAATGATGGGTCCAAAATAGTCTTGACAACTCGTTCAGGTGATGTTTGCGATCAAATGGACGCTGAAAAGGTACCGGTGTCGTGTTTGGCACCTGATGAAGCTTGGAAATTATTTCAGAAGATGGTCGACAGATCCGCTCTTCACAGTGATACCCGTATTCCAAAGCTAGCCGAAACCTTGGCAAGAGAGTGTGGTGGGCTGCCGCTAGCGCTTAAAACAGTGGGTCGAGCCATGAAAAGCCAAACGAAGGTTGGAGAATGGGATCGTGCAATTAAGAAAATGAAAGAATCAGCTTCTAAATTCTCAGGTATGGAAGAAAAGGTGTTTTCGCGTTTAAAGTTCAGCTATGATAGTTTGTCTAATGATGAACTTCGTTCCTGTCTCCTGTATTGTTGTTTATATCCTGAAGACTACAAAATTCGTAAAAGGGAATTGATAGATTATTGGATTAGTGAAGGATTTGTGTGTGATTTTGATGAAGGATGCGATTTTATTAATGACCTTCTTGGTGCATGTCTATTGGAGGAAGAAGGCGATGATCATGTCAAAATGCACGATATGATTCGGGAGATGTCATTATGGATAGCATGCACGATAGAGAAGGAGAAGGAGAACTTCCTGGTTCGCGCTGGAGTTAAATTGACCGAAGCACCAAAGGTTGGAGAATGGGAAGGTGCCAAACGGATATCTTTGATGGCAAATGGAATTGAAAGCCTATCGGAAATTCCGACGTGTCCACGTCTCGTAACTTTACTTCTGGATGAAAATCGTATTAAGGAGGTCACTGATGGCTTCTTTCAGTCTTTGTCTTCTCTTAGAGTATTAAGTCTAAGAGCAAATAAATCGCTGACCGAACTACCTTCCGGGATTTCAAGTTTGGTTTCATTACATCATCTTGATCTATCACGGACTGACATAACTGGGTTGCCGCTAGAGCTGAAGGCGTTGGAGAAGTTGAGATATTTGAACTTGGAGCGTACATGGAAGTTGTCTATAATTCCACATCACTTGATATCTGGCTTTTCAAAGTTGGAGGTACTCAGGCTGGTTTGGTGCGGTGGTAGGGGTGTAATAGAAGAACAAGGTAGCGTTCTATGTGATGATGCTGAACCTTTGATGAAGGAATTGCTGGGTTTGAAGCATTTAAAATTTTTAAGCTGGTCCCTCCGAAGTTCACTCGCTGTCCAAAAGTTTTTTAAATATCCAAAGCTGGTGAGCATCACTCAATCTGCAGGGGTTTGCTACTGTGAAAGTCCACCGTTAAATGTCTTACATCTCGCATACATGGAGAATCTTCAGGAGTTATATCTTTGGCGAAGTGATTTGGAAGAGATGAAGTTTGACAGCACAGTAGAGGTAAAGAAACTTTTTCAAAGTGGTTTCCGCAGTCTCAACACGGTTGTCGTAGATGAATGCGTGAAGGTGAAGGACTTAACGTGGCTTGTTTTTGTTCAAAACCTCAAGGAGCTAGAAATAGATCTCTGTCATAGTATGGAAGAAATAATCAGTGCTGATAAATTGAGAGATATTTCAGAGATAATCGGATCAGAGCATAACGTTTTCGCACAACTCGAAACTCTATCCATACAAATTGCATTCAATTTGAAGAGCATTTACCCGCATCCCCTGCCCTTTCCAAAGCTGAAGCAAATTGCAGTATCTGTATGCTCAAGGTTGAAGAAGCTCCCACTCAATTCCAGCAGCGCGAAGGAACGTCGAGTTGTCATCTGGGGAAAGAAAAAATGGTGGGAAAAGCTGCAATGGGAGGATCAAGCCACCCGAAATGCTCTCTCCTCAAATGTCGTATTTTCGGAGTATCAATCTGATTAATATGTATTCTTTCCTTTTTTTTTCTTTTCATTTTCATTAGATTTAATTGCATATGTGAAATGGATTGAGAACCGCATATCCTTTATACCGCCACTCCAGCAAATGTTTATTTTCCCCTCATTCTCCTTAGAAGCCGGAAGAATTATGCCTTACAGAGTCACTCTTGTACCCCTTTTCATAAGCCTTGGACAATAAGGCTTATAGAAATTAACATAAACTATTAGCATGTCACATGTTTCTTTCTGTGTTAGTTGTGCAGAGTACTGAACAACTATTAGTACTGAGCACACTGGACAAAAGGTCGCAGTATATTTATGGATGCCTGGCCTGGTGTTAAGAAAGGATTTAGAGCCGCAAAATTTTTTGACCAAACCAAAAACATGAGTTATGCTAATTAATCTAGGAAATATTTACTGAACTTCACATGACAAAAAAAGAGAAAAAAGGATAATAGTTAAGTAAAAAATCTACGAGTCATAACAATCGTGCACCTCTATAGCAAGGGTTCTTTCCAGCGGAGCGAATCCACTGCTGAAGTGCTGAAATTTTATTAACGGAAAATAAAGGAGGTGTTTGATGGAAACTTTCTTGTTATAATTAACAACAAACTAACATGGAAGAGAGAGAAATAGCAAGTTCACTATGGTGAAATTTTATCTCCCCTTTACTGCGCTCCTTTGGCTTGAATGTGACCTTTATACTCCTCGACAAAAATTGTATTTGTCGCTTAAGTCTTGTTTGTTTTAAATGCTGGCATATTTATGGAGTGGGAACTCAGATGCTGAAATCTTAGTAAATGTTTGTTTAATTTGTTATAATTATATGTGAAGCAAGTTAGTTATATTCTATCGTGGAGTTACTAATGTGGCTGGTGACTTGGTATGTGTGGGGTCTGAGCGATTAAGCAGTTGGCATCAACAGCTTATTTCCATTAGCGGGAGCGCATATAAAAGAGAGAGCTGACCTGTGATGTAAGAAAAGAGGAAAAGAAGGAAGTTTAAGATATACAGATAGATAATTATGTATTAAGACATTGTAATATGTGTAATTGATCAAGTCTTATATCATTAGTATTAATCAATAAAATTTAATCCCTTACGAGAGTTTTCAATAAATTTGATTGGAATCGAACCACGTAACCTCTCTCTGTAATCTTAATATTCTTTATTTTTCTTGATTGGTTTCTTCCTGAGTGTGTTAGCTGCTAGTTCATTTTTCCTTTAAGTTTCAATTCGTGACAGATTCAACTCGTGACAGAGCGATTGATTGAACATTATGTTTAGTGGGATAATTTTAATATTAATTTAACAAGAAAGTGATATTTGCCTGGCCCTACAAGAAAAGAAAATAATAATTAAAGCTTTTGTCTTTTCCTTTATATTAGTAATAGATTTTCAGATGGGAAACAGACACATTTCGCATCTGCGTCAATAATTGCACTATCACTGTGTGCGTGATCACAAAGTTTTGTATCACGTTTGTGGAATAACGTTAGGAAAAGAAAATTAATTTTTTTAAGTAACTATAAATATTCTAAATTTTTATTTTAAATTTTATTTTAAATAATATAATATGTAATGAGTTATTTATTGAGTAATTGATAATTTAATAAAATATTTAAATAAATTAAGTATTTTATTTTATTATTTAATTAATAAATATTATATTATTTAAAATGGATTTCTGAGATAAATATTTTAAAAATATAATTCTACTCAACAGCTAAATTTAAAATGATGTGATTGGCGGGTAAGACTCAAGAATTAGACAAATTTTTTCATTCAACAGCTTGTAGAAAATTTATACGCTAGGCCTTACCTAAACTTGGACTTGTCACCTGAGGAAAAGCAGGAGTCAGGTTTCCATGTGTGTTTGAAATATTGGATGACAACCACAACTTTTGTGAAATAATTAAAGATTTTTTTTTTTTGTTTTTTTTTTTTAGGGCTTGTCATCGGTCTTGGTCTTGGTCTTGGTCTTGGTCTGCGCATCTTGCTATCAAATCAAGTGTTCTCTTCGCCTATCTTCTAATGAAGGCGCAGGGCCTCAATTATTTGCGCTGATCTGTATGTGATAACTTCGCCCGTTTTCTAATGAAAGCGCAAGGCCTCAATTATTTGTGCTGAGCCTGGCTTCTAATGAAAGCGCAGGGCCTCAATTATTTGTGCTGAGCTCTATGTTACTGTTATCACTTTAGAGGGTAATGCTAATTCCAAACGTCTCCTCAATTATTTGTGCTGAGCTGTATGTTACTGTTATCACTTTAGAGTTTGACGCTAACGTCGAAAGGCAACTTCTTTTTTTTTTTAATTACATAATACTACTATTTAAGTTATAATTTATATTTATAAATAAGATAATTATTAAAATTAAAATTTATAAATTTTTATTCATATTTATAAATGAGACAATTATTAAAATTAGAGTTTATAAATTTACACTCACATTTGGACATGTATAAATGAATCAATTATTAAATTAGAGTTTATAAATCCCTACTCACATTTTAAAAAGAAACAGAATACTTTCACTCAAATTACGAAAAAAAATTTAAACTCCCATAATATATTATGGGAGTTTAAACTCATGCCCTCACAATTGTGAGGACATGAGCTCTAACCACTCAGCCTTCCAAAGGTCCCATTTAATTTGTTTGAATGTAACCTTTATTTTTTGTGGACAAAATTGTGATTATCACTAAAGTCTTGTTTGTTTTAACCTCAGATGTTGAAAGTTTGGCATATATTAATTTTGTTTTTTAGTTTCTACTCAGTGAGATAATCCTCCTACTATTATTCATAAGAATTTACATGAGAATTATTGTAACAAAAGCTTTCCTACCTCCGTGCTCCTTTGCTTAGGTATGAGAATCACACATAAGTTAAATACTTGTTATTCTCTATATTTTTACTTAATTGTTTATTTAATAATTATATTTTAAAACATCTTAATACATTATTATTATTAAAAATCCTTTATTTGTACAATAATATCCTAGTAATAATATTTTTAACATTAATTAATTTATCTATTAAAAAGTTAATCAATAAATTAACTAATAATTAGTTATTAGAAAATTAATTAAAAAAAATATAATGTAGAATAGTTGTGTAGGATGAGCAGGTACCTTTGGGAGGTCATAATTTGGACTATAGGTGCTCGTTTTGGGCGTATAGTATGTCTTTTCAAAACTTGTGAGACGATTCAATCCCAGAACGACTTGTGGTCAAGTTGGAAAATCTATTTCTTTCCTTGTCATTTTGCATTTTTAAGTTATTTTTTTTATTTTTCCTATTACTTTTAGGATTTTTATATATTTTTTAAAATATTAGGTTTGGGTGTCATTTATTTTGTTTTTCTTATTTAGCTTAGGAGACTGTGATTATAATGTAATACTTCAGATTTGCATATTTTGGTAAAGTTGCAATATTTAGGATTAGTATAAAAGAGGTTAAAAACTTAGTTTTGTTCATTTAGGCTTTTCCAATAAAATTTTCATTATTCAAAAGCTTATATTTTTTTAATCTTCCAATCTTTTACGTTTTGGCATCATCAAAATATAAGTATGAAAGTTCTAGTATTTTTGTAACTTTGCAAACAATCTTACTAATAATGGTTTCTAAATGAATTAATATTAGTTAGTTTAAAGAATGTTTAATAACCTTACAACAATTTTACTTATAATTGTATAAAATATTTAATTTACTAAATTAATCCTAAAAGTAAAATAATAATATAAAAATTTACTTTAATTTTTATTTTATTTTTAAAGCTAATTTGATGAATTACCTTTTTTTTTTTTATTTTCATTTATATCTCTAAGGATATTGTTGTAAGGGTTTTATTGTAAAAGAAAATAATTAAGGGTAAGAACCTAATATATTTAACAATAAGGGTGTTTTACGATATTTTTAAAATACAAAGATTAAACAGACGATTAAATTAAAATTTAGAGACTAAATAAATATTTACTCTTATTTTCATCATTCATGAGACTTAAATGAAGTCACATAAAGATTTGGATAAAATTAAGTGGGTTTCATAATATCAGCATTAGGCCTGGTCCATTGTGTATTGGGCTAACAAACTCTAGCTTGGGCACACTGGAGTTGAGATCTTTTGTAAGCAACTAATTTCAATAATTACTGTTCCACAACATTTGGAAGTGCCCAAAAAATATTGTAAAAGTGTTTGAATTTAACTCCCTTGAGATGATACGTTAGCCATGTTTTAGATGGGAGCTAAACGAAGAAAATTGAAATTGAAGAACTCCATTAACATGCAGTTTAAATGGGACATTAGATTCCCTCTAAAATTTCTTCCCCAATTTATGCTCTGTACATGTTTGGTTGCTAACCAAGTAAATATCTTATTGTTCTAAACGAACCATGAAAGTTCACAAAAGAGTTTGCCCATTTTAGAAAGTTATTTTTTATGTTCGTAATAATTAATTAACCAAACACGACATGGAAGAAAATATACACCAAAAGTGCTTGACACGAAAGCAGAAGTTTAGGTGCTTCAACTAACTACCTAGCATTCTAGCAAGATGAAGTCAAAGCCTCAAAAGCATTGAAGGAATCAGCTTTTCAATTTTCTACTTTTACTACTTTATTCGGAAAAAAGATTATAAAGAAAAACAGCCTAATATAGAAGAGAAAGAAATAACAAGTTCAGTAGGGTTAAATGGGTCAATTTTCATCATCCCTTTACTGCTCTACTTTGCTCAATCAAATTGATTTACATTCAATTCTTGAGGATTTGAATTTAAAAAATAAAATAAAAAATGCAATAGTTTATACTAATCTATAAGCGGCCTATGTAAAGGTCTAGGTCTGTGTCTGTAAGGCTTAAGTCTTCAGGCTTCTAAGGAGAATAAGGAAAAAGTTGAACATCTGTGGAGTGAAATAAAAGATCAGTGGTTTTGGATCCATTTCACATTAGGCATTGTAATGTTTATGGATGGTATACAGTATGTCACAAATAGTTAAAAGAAGGTATTTGACTGAAATGCGCAAATGTTCGATGAAATGTATCTATGTTTCAGCTTCTGCAGAGTTTGTTGTGAGTGTGTGATGGGTATTTCAAAATATTGAATCCTACAAAATTGAATTTGAATTAAATTGAAGGAGTTTAAATTTGATTAACTAAAGTTAATTGGCTCATTTTAATAATATTAAAATACTATTTGTAGAGTGATGAAAAAAAAAATAAGAGTTTTAAGAAATACCCTTCTTCTCAAACTAAGTAGTAGAATAATTGAGTGTTGAATAACGCTTATGGTAAAAAAGAAATTACAATTGAAAATTCTTCTCTAATCACAATATAGATGCCTTATTTCGCTTGAGTTGTTTCATTGAAACTTTCCTTCTCTGTTGTCTCTTGTCTCTCTTTTTTTTTTAATTGTTAGAGAGTGTTTATTTAACTGAAACTAACATGGAAAGTTGATTTGAAATTAACTTCCTTAAACTCCCATAACCGCATATGGTAACTTTTTACCATATTTGGATCGGGTCGAGTTGGCCCATCATGGGTGACCCACCCATCTAACATATCTCACTCGCTCATGAGGGGACGACGTCGAAGCATTAGAGTAGTGAACAAAGAAACAATGAACAACCACATCTTCAATCATACAGGCACATATATCGCGTGATCATAAACATATCCAACAATCCATTCGGTGAGTCAAAAACATACCTCGATTGCTAACTTAGGCAAGAGATATCTTTATTGCAATCGTATGCAAGAGAATTTCAAAATATGTTCATTGTATCCCAAATTTAATTTATTTTAATACTCAAGCACACTAAATCCCCTCGATATGCTAAAATTACGCAATCTCTTTATGTATTAACATTTGTAATATCACAAAGATATTATATAATTGGTTGACCAATGAATCACACATAAAAGAAAAATTAAATCTTCTCATCACACTCATGTCTATCAATCTAGAATACTTACTTTTTTAGTCATGTTTCGTAGATTGAATCATGTCAATGTCATAGATACTATGCTAAAGTAGCAGACACTAGTTTGAGATCTCAGAAACAAAGTTGAGAGCTATAAGGATACATGGTTTGACTTATAGAAAGTCATATGAAACTTACACAATGAGGAAGAAGGGAGATTCTCTCTTTTTCCATTTTAGTCATTAAGCACGCGTGATATGATGCACACGTTATAGTGAATCTTCCATTTTAGGGTGTATGTCTCATTAATTCAATTCATTGTACAAATCTTAGTCTAATCGCTCTTTTACAGCATCTGACCTGAGTTCTTAAAATGAACGATTTTTTATAGCGTCAAAATAAAATCTCATATCTAGCTTCAATTAGGTCTCTATGATAGTGGGTACATTATAGTCGGTCTATAATAAATATCATATAAGACCTCATCTTGATTCTAATCAAGAAGATAAAACTAGTAGAATAACTTCTTTTATTTGGCACTTAAACAAATATATTGTTTTATTATTTTACTTGTCTTATCTTAGCTTGCACCCAGAGCAACTGAGGTGATCGCTTGTGTAAGAAAGCCAATCTTGACATGACGACATACTTTCATATGTATATAATTATGCCTTTTATAGCATAATTTGAAATAAGAGACATAATTACATATCAAAACAACTCATGTAATAAAAATGTTTACAACAAATAAGTACATTTTAATAATGTAAAATTACAATCTATGCAGGCTCAATGATTTAACATGAGAGGTAAATACATCCCTCGTTGCAGCTTTGGTACGTGGATCAGCTATCATGTTTATGCATAAATATATACTGGATGGCTACTTCCTTCTTTGCCAAAATGTCTCTTATAAAATTATATTTAGTCTCAATATGTTTTGACTTGCTATGGTATTTGGCATATTTAGAGAAAGAGATAGCTGTTTGACTATCACAGTAGATAGTTACTGGACTAATATTGCTAATATTAATCTCTAAGTCCTCTATAAACCTCTTAAGCCATATAGCTTCTTGCACTGCTGCAGAACATGCAATATAATCGGTTTTCATCGTCGATAAAGCAGTGCATGTTTGCTTCTTGCTACTCTATGTAATTGCTCCTCTGTTTAGCAAGAATGCATATCCTGAAGTTAATTTGTGCTAATTTAGATCGCCACTCCAGTAGACATTTAAATAACCAACAAGTCGCAAACCACCTCCTGGATAGCATAAACAATAATTTGCGAGACCTTTGAGATATGCTAAAATCCTCTTGATAGTACTTTAATACTTTTGACCAAGATTAGACTAATATCTACTTACTAGTCTTACAACATAATTGATATTGGACCTTGTACACATCATGGCATACATGAGACTTTCAATAACATTTGCATAAAGAACTCTAGCCATTCTTTTCTTTTCTTGAGGAGTCTTAGGACACATATTGAGACTAAGAGATTGTCCTTTAGCTATAGGTGTATCATTTGGCTTACAATTAGCCATGTTGAACTTTTCAAAGATCTTTTTAATGTAAGACTCTTGTGACAGAGCCAGAAGTTTTCTTGAATGATCCTTGGAAATTTTGACTCCTAAGATATAAATTGCTTTGCCTATATCTTTCATATTAAAATTTAAATATAACCAACCTTTAATAATCTTTAATAGTTTTGACAAACTCTTTACTGTTCGTTGCTAACAATATGTCGTTCACATACAAAGACAATATTGTAAAAATGTCTTTAAACCTCGTAATGTACATACAATGGTCTTCTTTAATCATCCTAAAGCCATAAGAAATTATAGCTTGATGGAATTTAAGGTTCCACTGTCTAAAGGATTGTTTAAGGCCATAAATAGATTTTTTAAACTTCCATACGTTGCGCTCTTGGCCTTTAACAACAAAACCCTGTGGTTGTTGCATATAAATTTCTTCTTCTAATTCTTCATTAAGAAATGTATTTTTTACATCCATTTAGTGCTATTCAAGGTTTAAATGTGTAATGCTAGCAAAGATTAATCGTAACAAACCTTACCACAAGAGAAAATGTCTCTTCATAATCTATTCTCTCCTTTTGGGTATAGCCTTTAGCAATTAATCTTGCTTTGTATCTATTAATTGTCCCATTCGCTTTACGTTTTATTCAGAGAACCCATTTGTTTTCAATAGCCATACAATTAGGCAGAAGTTCAACCAAGTCCTAGACCTGATTGGCTTTTATAAACTCCATCTCTTTTTCCATTGCTTTCATCCACAAATCTCTACAGACGATGTGAGAACCTCTTCAAAAGTATTTGGCTCTTCACTATCGTGTGAAGTAGTCATAAAAGCTTCTCCCTCAATTTCAAAATGACGACGAGGAATTGGCTTACGACTATTCTTCCAAGTTGATTCCCCAATTGGAATCCAAATGTTAGGTGTTTCACTCCCATTCATAGTAGTAATCCCCAAAAGATTTGCACTAGTGCCAATATTGACATTGGAAGTGATAACCTCATTTGAATCTTCTAATTCATAAAATTGTAAATCCTTATTAACTTCCTCAATATTAGGAAATTCATTTTCTAGAAAATTGATATCCCGTGATTCTAGTTCAGTCACAGTTCCATTTTCATGTTTACCAATAAACATATATCCTTTGGAGTGTTTTGAGTATTTAATAAAAGTACACTTTTTACTTCTAGCTCCCAATTTCCCAAACTTATAGGTAGAGTTATAAACATATGCTGCTGACCCCCATGGTCGTAGATGAGATAGATTAGGTTTTCTACTTGTCTATAACTTATATGGAATAGAATTGATTGATGTTGAAGGAAGTTGGTTAAGTATATATGCAGCAGTTAACAAAGCATCTCCCCAATATGATATTGGAAGATTTGATTGTGCCATCATTGACCTGACAATTTCCAACCAAGTTTTATTCCTTCTTTCTGTTACACTATTTTGTTGCGGAGTTTCAGGAATAGTTAGCTGTCTATTTATTCCTTTCTCATTGCACAATTCCTTGAATTGTTTGGAAAGATATTCACATCTTTAATCAGTCCTTAGGACTTTAACATTACTATTTCTGATTATGAGAAATTAAATAGACATGATCGAAACGTGAATAATCATCAATGAATGTGATAAAATATGAGACTTCATGTTTAGCTATTACATTCATTAGACCAAAACCGTCATAATAGATTAATTGTAATGGTTTTTCAACTCTAATTCCTTTGCCGAATGGTTTTCAAGTTGTTTTTCCAGCTAGACAATTTTCACATATGGGCAATCCAACCTTGGTGAGTGGACCTAATATGCCCTCTCTCGCAAGACTATACATTTTTTCTTGTCTTATGTGACCTAATCTAGCATGCCAAGTTATAACATGTAACTTATTATTACTTGAAGAAGTAACAAATGAAAAATAATTATTACTATAACTTGAACCATCAAGCATTGTATCTAATACAATGAAATAATTAACTAAATGCCCAGTACCGATAAACATTAAATTTAGAAAAATCTCCAAACAAACACTATGAAAATTTAAACTATATCCTAATATAAGAAGTACAAGAATAGAAACTGAGTTTTGTCAAATCTTCTGTGCATATAAGACATCGTGTAATAAAAGAATACATCTACCACGCAAAGTTAATTTGCAGGTGCCTATTCCTTTTGCTTCAATTCTAGAGTTGTTGCCCACGTATATCCATCTAGTCTTTTGACTAATTTGACGAGACTCCATAAACACATCACAATCACGAGCCAATGGTCTGTTACTCCTGAATCTACAGTTCACATAGGACGAGAATCAGTTAAAAGTACAGAACTCGTAACTAACGCATAATTTAATGAAATGGAGTTGGGTTTCACTTTTTTTGGCTTAGTGCATTCATAAGCAAAGTGACCCAACTTGCTACAATTGTAGCATTTCATCTTGGATTTGTCTTTTTTCTTGCCAGTACGCTTTCCCTTTGGGCGTTTCCTAGCATCTGGCTTTTTCTGATTAGGATTTGATCTCTCACCATTTTGGTTATACTTATGACCCCTGTTGAGTGCTAGAAAGTGTGTATTTATAATGGAAAAAATCATCACTTTACACTCCAAGTCTCACTAACATCCCTACTTTTATGTTTTGAAGTCCCTTGTTATTTAATTATGTATGTTTTATTTTAATGAAGTATTTTATGTATTTTAGAGGACATCATGATCATTTCACAATGAACGAGAGATCAGATAGAAAAACAGACGGTAATTTTAAACTTAGGACAGTCGAAAACCTTAAGAGGAGCCTAAAAAGATAAATGGGCACTGTTCACATATACGGTACTGTTCACGGCACTATTCATATGTACTGTATGTTGACGTGGCACTATATAATGACATGGCAGCATTTGATTGGATGAATGATGTGGCTTTGACCGCTTATGTGGCATTGACTGATGATGTGGCATTGATTGATGACGAGTCACGATCCTATTAGCCCAAAATGTTGACCGGCGACATGGCAGAATGTTAGCGGACCGAAAAAACGTGCATACAGTACATGCATATACACAGAATGACAGCCCTGATGATGTGTTCCATTCAATAGAAACTTGCCACGTGGTGCAATCCTGAGCGTCCAAATTGTTTTAATCTGATGGCCATGATTTATTCTGTGTATCTATAAAAAGGGGGCTCCCCCCCTAATTTGACACCTCTGAATCTATTTTTGGACTCCATTTTCTCTAATCCCATCTCCATCTTGTATTTTCTACGTATTTTAATAAAATTTCCATTTTACCCCTAGTTCAATAATGAGTAGTTAATTTCCTTTCAAGCTTGGGTTGAAGGTGAAGTCTCAACATGCTCTATGGGCTTAATTTGGTAAATTTACTTTTTCTTCCCCTTTAATTTATGTGGTTGTTTTGACTTTTCATTGACAGATAGTAATAATCTTGTCTAAGTATTAACTGTTATATCTGTCTCCCTAGGCAAGGTTATTACTATTTGGCACGGGAAGCACTTAGCACCATATCTATTGGAGTATGGTTCATGAGGAGTGGAAATTCCTCCTTCATGATTTAATTGGTACTAATAATGAATGTTAAGCCGATAGTGCATGTTGAGACAGATCCGGAGATCCAAGCACTTCATTTTAATAGTTTATTCCCACCACTTTAATTTAAATTAATAAATAGCCTACATCATTTTCATTTTAAATTGAATCACCCACCTAGAAAATTTATTCTACAAGCAATTAAAATTCACCTCCTCGTGGGATTGATACTCGTCACCGTTGAACTATTCTACAATAGATTCGTGCGCTTGCGAGTTCAACAAAATTTGCACAACAACCTCTTTTGTGCTTGAAGCTCGAAGCTTTACGTGAACTCGACTTAGCCATATAGGCATGATAAAAAAGCTTAGCTACCTTAAGGTGCTCTGCTTCCAGTTCTAAGTGATGTTCTATATCATTGAAAGTCTGATACTTTCATTGTGAGCCATATTCACCTTCATGTGTTCCTAAGAATCAGGTAAAGATCTTATTACTATATGGAATTATTGATCATCAGTCAGAATATGTCCAGCAGCCTTAAGTTCGCAAATCATGTTTAATATCTCCCTCAGATGCTACCTCATTGTATGATTCTGGCATTTCTGATCAGAATCAAACTTAATCGTAAGCCTTCTTAGCTCAATGGTCAAAATGCCACCAAATTTATCTTTTAGAAATAGCTACATTTCATTGCAGTCTCATACTTCTCAAACTTACATATGAGGTTATCTTGTATGCTGCTCAACATCATTATTCGAGTGTTGTTATTCTTCTTTTTCCAGGCTTGGTATGCCTCAAGATCTTTTCTATGTTGAATAGTATTACTATGCTCAAGCTTAGCTAAAGTGTTGTTGAGAGCTTCCAGAGTCTCTTGCTCTTCAAGGATGTACTGAATCTTACAGTGCCAAATGTCATTATTGTCACCATTCAGCTTTTCACCCTTGTTTAACTCAGCCACAATATTCTTAGATGCAGATGTCATCTTAATTTTCTTTTAACATAGAAATAATTAAAAAATACAATCAATAAAGGCAACTAATAATTACACACAAACAATCAATTTTGTCGTAAACATAAACCAAAAAACATGACAAACTAATATTGAGAATGGAATCAAAAGGTCGTCAAAGTTTCCAATCATCATCAAATTCCCTTTATTATATTAATATTAATTCGATTTTAATGCCTAAAATTATCAATTCTAATAATGAATTCATTAAATTCAATATGATTAGAACTCCCACTCAATAGAATAATTCTTGAGATATCAATAAACATATATATTAAATTAAGTAACAACTAATGTAAACATAGAACAATCAGGTCTATCTTATAATTTTCCATTTTCTTCACAAGTTCTTCATGAGATAGGCCATCATTAGATTCAATTAGGTCAATAGGTGCAAACTAAGCTCTATACATCATTAAACCCTCTTCCTCAGTCTATAATTTTTTAATGGGAGGCATCTACGATAAATAACATAAAATTCATATTGGTGATTGTTAACAAACGACTAATCACAGGATATAATAAAATTCCAACCAATTTCTATAAAAAATATTTATTAATGTGTAATGCTCATCCAGGAAATAATATATATATATATGATTCGAACTTTATTTCAAAATTAGAAAAATTAAAAAATTAAAAATTTTGATTTTATGTTAAAAATAAATATAAAATTAAATTTCAGATCAAACGGGGCAAACAAAGCTTAAATTGGAGTCCCAAATAGCAAGAAACATGGAAAATATCAATCTGGACACGTTATCCCACACGCATAGTTACGCGTGTGCGTTTCACGTGCACTACAGTATGTGCTACAGTTTCGCTACAGTGCGGGCTACATGCATTGCCTATGTGTATTATCAGAGAGTGGGACCCATGTGCCACCTCTTTTTACTTTGATGATGTTGGGTTCAGTACCTTTCGACTCTATTTTTTGTCCTAATTCCAATGGTGGCTTTAGATTTTCAATCGAAGGTTAGAATAAGCTAAAATCATCAAAAAAATCAATTCAGGTATTGTTCATCATCTTTTCCAAAATTACAATTTCTGAATTTTTGTAACTCTAATGCAACTAGATTTGTATTTCGCCCATAATTTTCTTGGTTTAAGTTCATTTTTAACAAATCATATATTGTTGGAAAGCTCTTGAAAAAATCTTTCCAATGATATATAATCACAATGTTAGATTGCTTAGATCAAAAGATATAGTCAAATAAAGTTTCGGGTTTCATGTTTTAATTAGAGTTCATATAAAATCAACCCTAGGTCGTTTTATGTCTTTCAATCCTAGAATTTTTACAATGATTCTAGCACTCCAGAATATAAAATTAAATAGCCACTAGATTATTCATTTCATGAAAAATAATTAACATATAAAATTCATGCACTTTCATGAAATAAACTCAACCATTCACACGAATCCAACACAAAAAACAGGCTCTCATACCAATGAAAGAAAAATGAGAGTTTTAAAAATTACCTTTCTTCTTGAATTAAGCAATAGAGTAATCGAGTGTTGGATCACGCCTATGGTCTGAAAAAAATTACAATTAAAAATCCTTCTCTAATCACATAGTATAGATATCTCATTTCGCTTGAGTTGTTTCACTGAAACTTTCCTTTTCTATTCTCTCTCATCTCTTTTTTTTTTTTAATTATTATTAGGGAGTTTTTATATAACTAAAATTAACGTGGGAAGTTGATTTGAAATCAACTTCCTTCAACTCCCATAACCTCATATGATAACTTCTTACCATATACGGATCAGGTCAGGTTGGCCTATTATAGGCGACCCACTCATTTAAAAAATGAAATAAAAGATTTGTGGTTCTAGAACCATTTCACATTAGGCATTGTAATGTTTATGGATTGTATACACGATTTCACAAATAGTTAAAAGAAAAAGGTATTTGATTGAAATGCACAGATGTTCGATAAAATGTATCTATATTTCAGCTCCGCAGAGTTTGTTGTGAGTGTGTGATGGGTATTTGAATCCTACACAATTGAATCTAAATGAAATTGACGGAGTCTAAATTTAATTAACTAAAGTTAATGTGCTCATTTTAATAATGTTAAATTTGGTTAAAGAAAGTTATAGTAGTTATGAAAATTACTTTAAAAGAAGTTGAAGTACTTAAAAGAGAGGTAAATTAAATAGAGGGTATTTAAAGAGGTATTTGGAATAGACACCATTAATCTATAAATTGTAGTCTACAGATTATTGTTCCATATTGATTTTTTCTCGACTACTTCTTCAACTCTACTTCTTCTATATTCCAAATACTAATATATGAATCATCGTATTTTATATTTAATTGTCTGTTATTCTAAATTTTTGTATTGAGTGTGTACTCTTACAAAAATTACAGTTGTTGTATCCTAGGAACTATCTATCAACGATCACATTTACACCAAAATATTATTTTGAAGGGTAGAAATAGTCTAAAAAAAGTGTATAGCACGTCTTGACTTTTATTTATTTTATTCATAACCATATTCTATTTTTTATAGTATCTTATTTATTATTTTAAATTTTTACAACAATCTTAATGCTAGTTCTAATGGATGTTGTAACTAATGCCTACAATGATGGTTGTTGCTAAAGCTTTGCTTGACATATAAAAAATTGAATCGTTTGATGGGAATTTTCTCAGGCAATGGTATGATCCTATCAATGGCACATTGGATGCAATGAAGCATGCTTAATTTGTCACAGAGCCTCCACCAGATTTTGAATATAAAAATTATAAGGTATTATATCAAAATTAGATTAAAGCAAATAAGGTATGTCGAAGTACCATTTTGAACACTCTTTCAAATGAGTTATATGATGTTTATTCACAAAACAAGTTTGCATATAAAAATTTGGGTTTAATTGCAGAAAAATATATCATAGAAGATGCTAGAGCCAAAAAAAATGTAATTGCTAAGTTTTTAGATTTCAAGATGACAGAAGATAAGAAAGTGACATTTCAAATTCATGGCTTCCACATGCTTATTAATAATTCAAAAAATGAAAATATAAATCTTCCTGAGTTTTTTGTGGTTGGTTGCCACATTGAAAAATTGCCTAACTCATGGAAAGATTATTAGAAAATAACAAAGAAAATAATAAGCACGAAAGGAAAGCATAAGAATCTAGACGATGTTATTGTTCATATTCGAATTGAAGAATAACATAGAAAAATCTAAGGAAATTACTTCTAAGGCTAATTTGATTGAGAATGAGGCCCATCCAAGCAAAAATAAAAGCCTAACAGCGACAAGCTTTTCAAAAATAAAAAGATCACATTCAAGAACAAAGGCAATTGTTATGTTTCTGGCAAACCTATACATTTTGCTATCAAATGCAAGTACAGAAAGGGAGATCACAAACCTCTTAAGGCCAATTTGGTTGGTGAAGAAGAAATTATTGTTGTTGTGGTGGTCTGTCAAGCGAATATAGTTGCTATTGAGGGAAAACAATGATGATAGATTCTAGAGCTACCAAACATATTTGAAGTGACAAAAATTCTTTCTTTGATTATGTTCAAGTGAGTGATTGAGAAGAAAAAGTGCATCTTGGTGACTCCCACTCTATTCCAGTCATAGGAAAAGGTAAAATTCTTCTCAAAGCGACTTCTGGAAAAATTCTCTCACTGAACAATGTACTTAATGTTCCTAAAGATTTAATGTTCCTAATATTAGATATAATTTAATTTCTATATTTGTACTTGGCAAGGTTGGTGTAAAAGTTTCCTTTGAATGAGAAAAAATTGTAATGACTAAAAACGGGGTTTTTGTTGGGAAAGGATATTGCTCTTGAAATTTGTTCAAGATTAATGAACTTGACACAATTATTAATAGTTAAGTCTCTACTTCTGCTTATATTTTTTTTTCCTCTATTGGTTTACGGCATGCTAGTTTAGGCCATTTGAATTTTTCTTGAAGAAAATGAAAGGTATTTGTTTACTATCTAGTATTAATGTATCAAAGATTGAAAAATGTTGTGTATATGTGAAGTCTAAGTCCATAAAAGGACATGTAAATGAATTCTTACAAGAGAAACTCAATTACTTAGTTTAATTTATAGTGACCCTGGAGATTTAAAACAAACCATGACTATAGGAGGTAAAAGATTATGTGTAAACTAAATTGATGATTTTTCAAGATATGCTAAGGTATATTTACTAAGAAATAAAGATAAGGCAAGTGAAAATCTCTCAATTTATAAAAATGAAGTTGAAAATCAACTTGGGAAAAGAATTTAAAAAATTAAGAACTAATAGAAAAGCGGAGTATGAGTCTAATATGTTTATGACTTTTGTGAGGATCATGGCATTATTCATGAAATAACATCTCCTTATCCATTCTAATTGGATGGGGTTGCTGAAAGGAAAAATAAAAACCCAAAAGAAATGATGAATGCAATGTTTGTAAGTTCTGGGGTCCCTATGAATTTATTAGAGGAATCTATCCTCACAGCTTGTCACCTACAAAATAAAGTTTCATACAAGAAAACTGATAAACCTCATACAAGTTACTAAGAGGTTTTCAACTCAATTTATCATGCTTCATAGTGTGGAGGTGCCTTGTAAAAATCTTAGTACTTCATCCTAAAAAAGGTAGGATAAGACCAATACTATTGATTGTACGTTTATAGATGTTGGAAGCTTTCTTAATATATAAGTGTTAGTGCTTAAGTGTACACAATAAGTAATAAAGTGATAAGTATTCGAATATAGTCTCCACAAGGACTCGTGCTATAAGAATTGCTACAGAAAGTAATTGTGGTGCAATTTCAAATAAATTAAATCCTTTTTAACAACTAAATTAAATTAAGAAATCTAAATGACAGAAAATAAAGTGCACTAAAATAAATCAACAAGTCTAACACAAGGATGTAATCACTAAAAATGATGTAGTTGAGTGAATTAACTCACTTAATGGTATTGATTGTTTTTTTTGTTATAATACCGTTGCTACAGCAATTACTACAGCACTGGGCAAAATCCTAATACATTCTCAACTGTCGCTTGTTGGATTTCTTATATCTATATGCAACCTAATAATGACTAGTTGATAAATCACACAAGATATAACATTATGCGATCACGTTTTCTAATTACCCTACGAGGTGAATCCTTATGTCTAGTTCATTAATTTTAGATTAAGCATAGTCCTATTCAAATTGAGTTAACCCAACTTGGGAAACCTAATCTAAAATCCAGTATTGTTCTAATATTTTCCACTAAAACAGGCCCTTTTGTGGCTCTCTTTTAGCTTGTATCACTAAATGAGTTGTCAGTTGAAATTGTGAATGAAGTTAAGTATTATCAAAATAAAATGTTATAGCAGTCATGCAGCAACACAATAATTTTAGTTCATGATTTGTATTAAAATAGAAAATAAAACGAATTCAGTCATTAATACATCATCATGAATCAAAGAAAACAAAGAGAATATAGATAAAGGTGAATGATTCTTTTAGATTTCTTGCTTCTTCTTCTTCATGCATACAACTTCTGATCAGCTCTTGAATTTCTCTTCTCTTTGCTGTTTTCTTTTTATTTTCTTATTATTTTCTTATGGTTGATGACTTTCTCCTTTTCTTTTGTGTGCGCTTTCTTTTATAATTAAAAACTATGGTAACTGGATGCCTCAGGCACGCATTTTTCATATTTGAAAATTGCAAATTATAGATTTTTTTTTAGATTCGTACGAATTTTTCTCCTCTATTGTTCCATGATTGCTGTTGAGTGCTAGAAAGTGTGTATTTATAATGGAGAAAATCATTATTTTACACTCCAAGTCTCACTAACATCCCTAATTTTATGTTTTAAAGTCCCTTGTAATTTAATTATGTATGTTTTATTTTAATTAAGTATTTTATGTATTATAGGGAGCATCATTGTCATTTCACAATGAATGAGAGATCAGATAGAAAAACAGACAACAATTTTGAACTCAGGACAGTCGAAAACCTTAGGAAGAGCCGAAAAAGATAAATGGTACTGTTCACATAAACGGTACTATTCACACATATAGCACTGTTCATATATACGGTACTGTACACGACACTGTTCACTTGTACTGTACAATGACGTGACACCATATAATGACGTGATGGCATTTGATTGGACGAATGATGTGGCATTGACCGTTTATGTGACATTGACTGATGATGTAGTGTTGACTGATGATGTGTCACGATCCTATTAGACAAAAATGCTTATGTGGCGTTGACTGGCGATGTGGCAGTATGTTAGTGGACCGAAAAAACGTGCATATGGTACATGCATATGTACGGAATGACAGCCCTAATGATGTGTTCCATCCAATAAGAATTTACCACGTGGTGTAATCCTGGGCGTCCAAATTGTTTTTATCCGATGGCCATAATTTACTCATTGTATTTATAAAAACAGGGCTCCGCCCCCCATTTGACACCTCTGAATCCATTTTTTAGCTCCATTTTCTATAATTCCATCTTCATTTTGTATTTTCTACTTATTTTAATAAAATTTTTATTTTACCCCTATTTCAATAATGAGTAACTAATTTTCTTTCAAGCTTTAGTTGAAGGTGAAGTCTTAACATGCTCCATGGGCTTAATTTTATAAATTTACTTTTTCTTCCCCTCTAATTTATGTGGATGTTTTGACTTTTCATAGACAGATAGTAATAATCTTGTCTAGATATCAGCTGGTATTACCATCTCCCTAAGCAAGGTTATTACTATTTGGCACGGGAAGCACTTAGCACCATATCTATTAGAGTGAGGTTTATGAGGAGTGGAAAATCTCCTTTCATGATTTAATTGGTATTAATAATGAATGTTAAGCCGATAGTGCATGTTAAGTACAGATTTGAAGATCCAAACACTTCATGTTAATAGTTTATTCCCATCACTTTAATTTAAATTAATAGATAGCCTACATCATTTTCATTATAAATCCAATCATCGACTTAGAAAATTAATTCTACAAGCAATTAAAATCCACCTCCTTGTGGAATCGACACTTGTCACTGTTGATCTATTCTACAATAGATTCGTGAGCTTGCGAGTTCAACAAAATTTGTACAACAATTGCTACAACAATCGTGCTATAGCAATGGTGTTACAACAATGCACTGTTTCATATTAGTTTCTACTTTTTTGCAACGAATTTTCTTCCTTATTTTTTTAAGCCCATTGCACAACATTTCTTCTTTGAATTTGCACTACCAGTTGCCTACAATGTAAACACATAATCTAAGCACATACAATTTATTCCAAAATACCTAATTTATTGCAAATAACTAAAAATAGATAAATATGCAAAATTAAGCTAACATGCAACTAAAACATATTATTTACTCTCTAAGTAATCTTGATTTAAGTTCGAAAGTGCCATTGATAACTCTCATTTCATAGAGTTATTACACCCTCAAACTTAAACTATTACTTATCCTCAATTAATAACAATAACACTAAAATTTGAAACAAACAATCATGCAACATACTTAGCTCCGTTATACTGTTTGTAAGGATTTCCTAACCCTCAAATCAAATTTTAAAGCATGCACAGTTGCTATAGCAGTTCAGCTCTAGACTCAGGCTTCATTTTATCCAAAGAGAGTGTGTGCTATGTTGACCAAGTCCAGAGATACTGCAGCATTGCACAATTATCATTTCGTACTCAAGGGCAAAAGTTAATTCAATAGTGTACAAGGGCAAAAATCCCCACATACTTCAGCTGTGCTATAGCAAAATTTTTTTCTCTTTTTTTTTCAATAACTCCCTTTAATGTGGAATTGGTTTTTCATGTGAATGTCTATCACTTGTGGTGATGTCACCTAATTACTTACTCAATGCACAAATCTGAGTTGCTACAGCAATGCTCATAACATGGTCTTATCTAAAGACACTTTTTACTCAAGGCTGAACATGGAGCTCATGAAGAGACCTGATTACTCACTATCAAAGACAGAGGACTAAAAACACAGTAAATTTTTTTTTTCACTTATTGCTACAGCAATGCTCTTAGCATTTGTTGCCTTTGTACTCAAGTCTGCATATGGGGTGCATACTCAACCCTAGTTACTCATAACCAACACAGTTTCCTAAAAATTTTTTCCTCAAACTTAAGATGTTTTCTACCCTTCAAACACACAAGGCTTTACTATAGCATTCTCACAGAACTCAGTTAAAACCTAATTATTAAGATAAAAATTCAGCCCTTATTTTTTAATAATCCTTACTTGGCAATCACAAAATTTTTACACTCAATTTATCTTTATTAGGTATTCCATCTATACACAACCTTATATAACAAAGCCTTACACACACATTCACTAATCTTACAAAAAACACACATCAAAAGCTTTATTTTTATTCCCAACACAACCCCTCCAAACTTGAGAGGCACTACATCCTTACACGCATACAGATATTCAGACAAAAAATAAGTCAAACAAACCAAACATGCAAAAGAGAAATAAAAAGTCATAAAGTAATAAAATAACGAAATAAAAATAAGGAAAATAGAACAAGTTTATGATAATAATAGAAAAAGTTAAAAATGGCAGGGGCACTCCCCTGTTGGTGCAAAATCATTGTAACAGACGCCGATGTTAGGTGACCTCACTTCTTTATGAAGCTACTTCGTAAACGGTCCTTGGAGGAACTCATTGGTGTAACAGTGGACAGGTTTCTTCTTTTTACTAAGTGTTGGGCTGCTGGTAGGGTACCAACTAGTTTAGAAAACTTGGGCTGATGAGCTCTTGGACGCTTTTAATTTGGCTCTTCTAGTGTCGCAACACCTCCAGATTGTTGTGCCATATTTCACTTACTAGACCTCTTCGTTACTTAGAGCGGACTGTTTCGTTAAAGTTGGTTGTGGAATGGCTGAAGTAGATTCCTTGGCAGTAATTTCAATAATGATATCGAATGGACTCTGTTTTTCTGAAGCTGTTCTCATAACCCTACCAACTACTGTTTCTAATTTAGCATCAATCGCTGTCTGGTCATCTTCGGATTCACCCTTACTCATAACTTTCTCTTGTTTTTCCAAGAGGGAACTGGTGGCTCATCCTCGTCCCACTGCTCGTCTTCTTCCTACTCGGTTGTTATCTAATCGAGTTACTTTCCTTGTCGCCTAGGGGGTACCACTAGGGGTGCTTCCTCCTACTCGTACTCATTTTCTTCCTCGGTTTCCTGGTCATCTTCCTTCTATTCTTACTGTTCTCATTTTTCGGCCTATTCATCTATTTCCTATTTTGTTCGTTGTCTTTTTACTCGCAATGGGGCTATCTTAGAGATGGATTCTTCCTTATTATATGCTATTGGGGCCTCCTCTGCTCGTGCTTCAAAGGTGAACTGCTGCAACAACGCACTAGGATGTTGGCATCCCGACTTTGTAAGTACAACACCAATTGATATTTTTAGGCTTCCAAGTGTTGCAAGTAAGCCCAAAACCATCGATTCTCCTCTGTTTGTGCCTGGACATAATTTCTTATCATCGTGCTTAGTTCGTTCCACTTGGTGCCTAAGTCTAGAGATGGTTTTATCTTGGCGTCAGCATGTTGCTCAGCAGGTGCTGCAGCAGTTGCTTCTCCTATAACTCTGTCCACTATTCTTACTATCATTGCCCATTCATTCTTAATTCTCTCGTTGTGTGGTTCAATTTTCATGCCCGAAACTTTATATATTCTGGTGATTAAGGACAAAAACAACAGAGTTGTTGATTTATGTTTGTGGATTGCACATTCTCTGATTTCTTTTTCAATTATTTTTCCTTTGACTATTTGCAATCCCTTAAGAATGGCATAAAGCAAAACTAACCTCTCCTGAGATGCAGTGGTAGTGTGTGTTATGGGCATGAGTCAGGATTTTAAAAACTTAACCTATACCTTTGCAATGGGTTTTAAATCAATTCTGTTAATCATTATTCCCTCCTCATTTGCCCACGTACTCCCCTGTATAGCTACTGTAAAATGCATTGATAACACGGGAATCCAATGGTACCTAAACAGTCCTGACAAAGATGTTCTGCTGTTCTTACTAGAGCATATTAGTATAAAATTCTTTAAGAACTGGAACAATAGGGTCCTAAAAATGAGAGCAAAATTGCAGCCATCCCTTTTGCGCTGCAGCGGCGTGTATGGTTCTTATCACTCCAGTTGGTCGTGTTGGGAAGATGAACCTTTTTTCTTCTAACAGATTCCGAGGCTCTATAAATTCTTCAAACTTGTCCTTGGCTCTGTAACTATGGAAACGCACAGGATCCTTGAGTCTCATAGCGTGAGATTTTATCTTTACCATTGTTACAGCAATGTACCAAACTTTGGTTCATTGAAAAATAACTGAACAGAATTTCGAAGATAGCATTAAAAGTCTTAAGAGAAGAGTTGTCTTAAGAATAGAAATTGATAAATAGAATCCCTAATTTATAATGTATGGAGAGTATAAAGAGGAAAGTAAGTATGAGATAAATAATGGCAGTAATTAAAAATTGAAATCAATTCTGAATTCAAAAAGGGAAAGGCAGTTGTCACGATTTCATAGGGATTTCAAATCTCTCTTATCCCAATTTATCTTTTTATTGTCGTCAGCAAGTTAGTGAAAATTTAAATTAATTCTTGGCTGTAAAATTGAAGGAAAGCTAGGTGCAACGGTAAAGTCTTTGGCAAGCTGCTTGTTTGCTCCAATGCTGTAGCAATTTGACACAACTCCCCTTCATGTGCATATTCACTTGTTTTGCTTGAAGCCTGAGCTTATGCTATAGCAACTCCCTATCGCTTGTAGTTCCTTTTTTTTTATTTACTGAAAAATTAACAATCAAATAAATGGAAATATTAATATTAACATAAAATAAAATGACAACAGTAACAAACTAAGATCAAGCACTAGCTACTAAAACAAAAATAACAAAAAAAATAGTAAACATTCAAAACACTTCCCTCGTTGGGTTGTCTCCTAATCAATGCTTGATTTTAAGGTCTTTCAGCCTTATGGATCTTTGAGGAATAAATCCTCTCTAGAGTCATGCATGGTATCATCTATATAATGTTTAACTATATGTCCATTTACCAATTCTTGACCAATTCGCTCATCCTTTAGGTCCACGACACCATAAGGGTAGACTTTAAGAAGTCTAAAAAGACATGACCATCTTGATTTTAGCTTTCTTAAGAATATCTTCAACCTTGAATTGTAGAGTAAAACTTGCTGGCTTTGAACTAAATTCTTTTGTTGAATCTGCTTGTCATGTCGTTGCTTTATTTTTTCCTTGTAAATCCTTTTATTCTTATAAGAAAACAACCTTAATTCTTTCAATTCACATGATTAAAGCTTCCTATGCTCTACCGTAGCATTCATGTCCATGTTAAGTTCTTTAACTGCCCAATATGTCTTATGTACTGTCTCTAATGGCAAATGACAAGTTTTGCTATATACAAGTCTGTATGGGGACATGTAAAGTGGTGTCTTGCTTGCTGTTCGGTAAGCCCATACAACACATGTAACCTAAGAGACCAGTCCTTTCTAGTGGGGTTCACCACTTTTTCTAAAATATTTTTGATCTCTCGAATGAATATTTTTGCTTGTCTATTAGACTAAGGGTGATATGTTATAACAATCTTATGCTTGATCTCATATTTCACCAATACTGCAGCAAATACCCGGTTAGAAAAATGGGTGCCTTTATCACTAATTATGACCCTAGGAGTCTTAAACCTTGAGAAAATGTTTCTGTAAAGAAATTTCACCACTGCCTTGGCATCATTTGTAGGTAAGACTGTAGCCTGTATCCATTTTGACACATAATCCAATGCTACTAAAATGTATAAGTTGCCAAAGGAAAATGGGAATGGTCTCATGAAATCTAACCCCCATACATAAAAAAACTCCACCTCTAGAATGTTGGTGAGTGGCATCTCATGTTTTTGAGAAATGTTTCATGCTCTTGGACACATGTCACAACATTGAACAAATTGATAAGCATATTTAAAGATAGAAGGCCAATAATAACCTGCTTGTAACACTTATACTACTATTCTATGACCTCCAAAATGTCCTCCACATACTACAGCATGACATGCTTTTAGTATACTTTGAATTTCTTCATCAGGCACACAACTGCAAATGATCTGATCTGAGCAAACCTTGTACAAGTAAGGGTCATCCCATTGATAGCTTTTGACATTATGAAGAAACTTCTTCTACGGGTATGTTAAGTTAGGTGGCAGCAATCCACTCACTCGGTAATTGGCAAAGTCTACATACCATGAAAATCTTGACTGCTGCAACATTTGTGCATGTTAAAGCATTAACAGCTGCTCATTAGGAAAGGTTTCTATGATGGCTTGTCTTAAATGCGTGTTTGCATTTGCCTTTAATCTTAATAAATGATCTGCTATTTGGTTTTCATCTCTTTTCTATCTTTAATCTTCAAATCAAACTCTTGCATCAAAAGAATCCATCTGATCATTCTCGGCTTGACATGTTTCTTGGAGATCAAGTATTTTATTGCTGAGTGGTCGGTATAGACAGTCGCTTTAGTGCCAACTAAATATGCCCTGAATTTTTCAATGTAAACACAACAGCTAGCAGCTCTTTTTCAGTGGTGGTATAATTTAGTTGAGCATCTGCTAATGTCTTGCTGGCATAGTAAATATAATGAATGATCTTGTTCTTTCTTTGCCCTAGCACTACTCCAACAAAATGGTCACTGGCATCATACATAACTCAAATAGAATGCTTCAGTCTGGTGCTACAACAACATATGTTGTGACAAGAGCTCTTTTTAATTCCTCAAAGGCCTTCAAACAATTGTTATCAAATTTGAATGGTCTGTTATGCTCAAGTAGCATGCATAAAAGCTTAGCTATCTTTGAAAAATCCTTAATGAATCTTCTATAGAATCCAGCATGACCCAAAAACTTCCTATGCCCTTAACTGAGGTGGGTGGTTGAAGTTTGTTAATAACCTCTATTTTTGCCTTATCCATTTCAATACCTTTCCTCAAAACTCTATTGTCTAATACTATCCCTTCGTGCACCATGAAGTGACACTTTTTCCAATTAAAAACTAAATTTATCTCCTCACATCTTTTAAGTATATTCTCCAGGTTATGCAAGTAATTCTCATATGCTTCAGCAAAGATTAAAAAGTCATTAATGAATATCTCTAGTATTTGCTCCACCATATCTTAAAAAATTACCATTATGCACCTCTGAAATGTTGCTGGAGCATTACACAAGCCAAATGGCATATTTCTAAATGCAAAGGTGCCATAGTAATTCTCATATGCTTCAGCAAAGATTAAAAAGTCATCCATGAATAACTCTAGTATTTGCTCCACCATATCTTAAAAAATTACCATTATGCACCTCTGAAATGTTGCTGGAGCATTACACAAGCCGAATGGCATCTTTCTAAATGCAAAGGTGCCATAAGGACATGTAAATATTGTTTTCTCCTAATCCTCTGGTGCTATAGCAATCTAGTTGTACCCTGAATACCCATCCAAGAAGTAATAATACTCATTTCCTACAAGTCTATCCAACATCTGATCAATAAAGGGTAGAGAAAATGAACTTTTCTTTTAGTATTGTTTAGTTTCCTGTATTCTATGCAAACTCTCCAACCTGTGACTGTTCTAGTGGGTATAAGTTCATTATTCTCATTTGCTACAACAGTCACTCTTTCCTTCTTAGGTACACATTGCACTAGACTCACCCATGAACTATCTGATATAGGCTATATGATTCCAACACCCATCCATTTGATAAAATTCTTCTTCACTACTTCCTTCATGATTGGAACCTTCTCAATTGCTCTACTAAATTGTTGTAACTCTCTTCCAGCAGAATTTTGCCCACACAAATAAATGGACTGGTCCCTTTTATGTTTGCCATAGTTCAGCCAATTGCTTGCTTATGTTTCCCTAGCACATTCACTATGCTTTTTTTCTCCTGACTTGCATCCAAATAAGATGAAATAATTACTAGTAATGTGTCATTGCCACCAAGATATGCATATTTTAAATGTGCAGGTAAGAGTTTAAAATCCAAAGTTGGTAGAGATTCTACAGAAGGTACAGGAGGTTTTCCCTATGTAATAAATCCAAAGATTTAAAATGTTTATCTACCCTGAATGGTTGCTTCTCTCCTAGCCATGCTATATCAACTGTCTCAACATCTTTATCATAAAAAACTACAACATCAGGTTGCGTGTTACTGTAATAACTGTCTACCTGCTCTGCTATAACAAGATTTAAAACACTGATGAAATTACAATCGTCAATCTCATTAAGATTCTTCATTGAATCTAACACATTAAATGTAACTTGCTGATCATTGACCCTTATTTTTAACTTTCTTGTTTGCACATTAATAAGAGTCTTTCCCATGGCTAAAAAAGGACTTCTTAAAAAGATTGGTACCTCTTTATCTGTTTTAAAGTCCAGCATAAGAAAATCTACTGGAAAAATATATTTGTCCACCTTCACCAATACATCTTCAATCTTCTCCTCTAGATAGGCATAAGATCTGTTTGTTAATTACAAAGTCATTATTGTTGGTCTGCATTCTCTAACTCCTAGTTGCTAAAAAACTAAAAGAGCCATAAGATTGATGTTAGACTCTAAATCACAATGTCTTTTCATTATATTTGGTTCCTATAGAACAAAGAATTGTGAAACTGCCTGGATATTTCAAATTTTTAGGTATTTTACTTTGAAGCATGTAACTGCACTCATGTGTTGAAGCAATAATTTCAAATTCTTCTAACCTCCTTTTTTTTGTTAAAATTTCTTTTAAGAACTGCACATAATTAGGCATTTGTTCTACAGCTTCCACAAATGGAATATTGATGCGAAGCTGCTTCAAAACCTCTAAGAATTTGCTGAATTGTTTATCCCGCTTTTGCTTCTGGAATCTCTATGGAAATGGTGGTGGATGTCTAAACTATTGTGCTGCAGTTGGCTGCACAGGTTGTGTTTCACTTGCTCTTCTTTTTTTCTACTGCAGTTGATGACTTTACAGCATCCTTTCTAATAGATAGTAACCCATTTGCTTCTTCCTCATTCTAAACTTCTTCTTGAGTTTTAATAGACTCATTTCTCTTCTTTGGCACACCTACTAGGATATGTACATCCTTTCCAGATCTCAGATTAATCACTTTGCATTGCCCTTTACCTTCTCTTATTGGATCCTTTATAGTACTGGGTAAATTTTCCTAAGGTCTGTTGCTGAGTGTTGTGGCAAACTGGCCAACTTGATTCTTTAAGTTTCTTAATGAAACAACTTAGCTTTAGACAACTATCTCATTCTTCATAATATACTTAATTAAGGCTTCGAGAGAGCTCATCTGGTCATTACTAGTGTTTCTTGGACCTTGGTTTTACTGGTAAAATTTAGATGGTTGTATTGGTCTATTTTGTCCACTTACTACTGCAACATGCTGATTCTGATTGCTTCATGACAAATTTGGATGATGCCTCCATCCTGGGTTGTAAGTGTTTGAATACGGGTTGCTATGATTATGTCTATTAAAGTTGCCCATATAATTCACTGAAGCTGGATTCCCTGGACAGTTGTTAAATAAGTGACCTTTTCTACAATAAACACACGACACTTCTGCCACTTCGTTTACTGTTGCTGGAGCTACGGTTAAGGCCTCACCATGTTTGTCAAGGAAGTTACTTGTGCTGATAAAGTTATCACGGCATCCACATTGTGCACTTCTACTACGTCTCTTGCTGCAACTTGCCTAGTTGATGGCCACTGATAGTTGTTGTTAGCTAATCTCTCCAAAATCTCGTAAGTTTCATTGTAGGATTTGGATAACAAAGCTCCATTTACTGAAGCATCTACCATTAGTCTTGTATTCGGATTAAGATCATTGTAAAAGGTTTTTAGTTGTATATAACATGGAATACCATGATGTGGACATCTTCTCAATAACTCTTTTAATCTTTCACACGCATTATACAAGCTTTCATCTTCTAATTGATGGAAAGATGTGATCTCATTTCTCAATTTGGCATTCTTAGTGGGAGGAAAATACTTCATCAAAAATTAGTCAGCCAAGTCATTCCATGTTGTGATGAAGTCTAGTAGTAGGGAATTCAACCATACTCTTACTTAGTCCCTAAAAAAGAATGGGAAACGTTTGAGCTTTAGTGCTTTCTGTGATACTCCAACAATCTTAAAAGCATCACTCACCTCCAAAAATAACTTAAGATGAAGTTAAGGATCTTCTGTTGGCAATCCATTAAAATGGCCCACAGTTTGTAATATCTAAAACATCATTGGCTTTAACTCAAAGCTATCTGCTTGAACTTCAGGTCTAATTATGCCCAGATGTATGGCTTGAGAGTCAACATAGCATAATCTCGAATGGCTCTTTCTCTGTTATCTACCATATGAATGATATTGTTTTTTAGTTGCTTGTAAACATGCTGGCCATTCTGACCTCCTTGTCCATTTAATGGTTGTAATTCTCCTCGATTGTTCAAATCTCCCATGTCTTGTAAATCATCCATTGCTATAGCAACTTTTGAATTTCTTTGCTCATTTCGTAATCTCCTAATAGTTCTCTCAATTTCAGGATCAAAGTGAAACTCAACTTGTTTGTCCTTGCACATGCAACAGTTGCTGGAACAATCTATCAACATAGAGAAATAAGGATTAAACAAATAATTAAATAAAACACCACAAAAATTGATTATACAAATCAAATAAACAATTAGTCCCCGGAAACGGCGCAAAAAACTTATTTTGTGCTTTCTTAATATATAAGTGTTAGTACGCGAGTGTACACAATAAGTAATAAAGTGTTAAGTATTCGAATATCGTCTCCACAAGGACTGACGCTATAAGAATTGCTACAGAAAGTAATTATGGTACAATTTCAAATAAATTAAATTCTTTTTAACAACTAAATTAAACTAAGAAATCTAAATGACAAAAAATAAAATGCACTAAAATAAATCAACAAGTCTTACACAATGATGTAATCACTAAAAATGATGTTGTTGAGTGAATTAACTCACTTAATGGTATTGATTGTTTTTTTTGTTACAATACCGTTGCTACAACAATTACTACAGCACTAGGCAGAATCCTAATGATCATCAACTGTCGCTTGTTGGATTTTTTATATCTATATGCAACCTAACAATGACCAGTTGATAAATCACACAAAATGTAGTTTTATGCAATCAAGGTTCTTAATTACCCTATAAGGTGAATCCCTATATCTAGTTTATCACTAATTTTAAATTAAGCATAGCCTTATTCAAATTGAGTTAACCCAACTTAGGAAACCTAATCTAAAACCAAGTATTGCTCTGATATTTTCCATTAAAACAGACCATTTTGTGGCTCTCTATTAGCTTGTATCACTGAATGGGTTGTCAACTGAAATAGTGAATGAAATTAAGCGCTATCAAAACAAAATGATATAGCAGTCATGTAGCAACACAATAATTTCAGTCAATAAACCATCAAGCTTATCATTTACTCAACCACAAATAGATTTAGTTCATGATTTGTATCAAAATAAAAAATAAAACGAATTCAGCCATCGTATACATCATCATGAATCAAAGAAAACAAAGAGAATATAGATAGAGGTGAATGATTCTTTTAGATTTCTTGATTCTTTTTCTTCACGCCTGCAACTTCTGATTAGCCCTTGAATTTCTCTTCTCTTTGCTGTTTTCTTTTTATTTTCTCGTTATTTTCTTGTGGTTGACAGCTGTCTCCTTTTCATTTGTGTCTGCTTTCTTTTGTAATTGAAAACTAGGGCAACTAGATGTCTAAAGCACGCATCTTCTATATTTAAAAACTGGAGATCGCAAATTATTTTTTAAATTCGCATGAATTTTTTTCCTTTGTTGGTCCAGGATTGCTACAGCAATTGTGTTATAGTAATGGTGCTATAGCAATCCACTGTTTTATGTCTTTTTAATTGAAAATAACCCTTAAACATTTAAGGAAGCTATGACTTGTCATGATGCTCTATTTTAGAAAAAGGCTATCAATAATGAGATAGATTCAATTATGAGTAATCATGTATACGAGATTGTTAACCTCTTGACACCAAGCCAATTGGATGAAAATAGATATTTAAAAAGAAGTTAGAGATTAATGGATCAATTGACAAATATAAGATAAGATTAGTTACCAAAGAATTTACTAAAAAGAAAGACATAGATTATTTTGATACTTATGTTCCTATAACACGGGTTGCATCTATTATAGTTTTGATTGCATTGGCTACAATTTATAATTTATATGTTCATCAAATGGATGTAAAAACTACATTGTTAAACAAAGGTTTAAATTGTAACACCCCAAGTTTACCTAAGAATCCCAAGAGGAATTTGGCATGACACCCCTTAATAATAAAACTTATTACTATTCCCAAAAGAAAATCAATGATGCCCAATAATATCCATAACTGAAACATAATCTCTAAAATAAAAAATATAACAATAATCCTTCAATATAATCTCTAAAATAAAAAATATAACAATAATCCTTCAATATAATCTCTAAAATAAAAAATATAACAATAATCCTTCAATACCAAATTCAAGTCAAATAAAAATCAAAGTAGAATAATTTATTCATCAAGAAAATGCCCAAAGTTTTCGGCTAACAAATCATCTTCTCTAAACCAAAAAGCCTACATCTCTAAAATCAATCTGCAAAATGTTGGATAAAAAGGGTGAGCCATCAACTCAGTAAGCAAACTAAAATATTATTTAGGCTACCCAAGAGGGGGGTGAATTGGGTTTTTAAAATTAAGCAAATAAAAATACACAACAATTTAAAAACTAATGTCTTAATAAAATTAAAAGCAATAAATTTAACAATGTTCGAAATTAAAAAGATAAGGGAAAAGAGATCAAACACATGATTTTTACGTGGTTCAGCTAACCGTGCCTACGTCCACGCCTCTAAGCTCACCGGGCTTGAGGATTCCACTAAGCAAGCCTCCACGGCTTTAACAACACTTATAATTGACTTCAAAGGTGTCAATGAACCTTTACAACAAGAGATTATCCCTTATCTCTTAACCCAAGTATATCCCAACACTTACAATCACTTAAAAATAAAGATTCAAAATCAACCAATCTCTCATAAAATCTATATGATTACAAATGAAATCCCAAAGTGTGAATCAATGAAATAAAACAAGTTTAAGGCTCAAAAGAGATTTTTTTCTCAATAGGAAGCTCAAAGATAATTGTTGGATCACTTTTTATTTGAATTTGATTGAATCATTTTATACTTGGAGCTGAAAACTAGCCGTTGTTAACTTTCTGAGAATAATCGAATTGCCGTTTGACGCTATCAGTTAACCATTTTGACTATTCCATATAGCCGTTATGCTTTGATCTTAAATAAATGGTTTACCGTTTACCATTATCGGATCACCGTTTATTCCAGAAACCTGCAAAACAAAACTTAGCTTTCCGTTTTTGCTAAACGGTTCAAGGCTAGAAAATTTTCTCTTCACTGTAAATTATCGATTAGTTGTTTTATATAAACGGTTCAACGTTAATTTCCAGAACCTGTAAAACAAACTTAACTCACTGTTTTTGCTAAACGGTTCAAGACTAGAAAACTTCTCATCACTGTAAATTATCGGTTAGCCGTTTTATAAAACTGATTCACCGTTAATTTCCAGAATCTTATTAAAGTAAGTTTTAGTTTAGTTAGAGGAAAATACCTTTTCTGTAATTATCGGTTTACCGTTTAAAATAAACGGTTCACCGATAATATCCAGAATCTTTGTCAAATAAACGGTGCAGGATTATAAAGACAGTATCCTCTCTGTAAATTATCGGTTCACCATTTTCTACTAAACAGTCTACCGTTAATTTCCAGTTTCAATATTTTGACAATTGTTTTGTTTCTTTAAACATGCATATGATTTTAAGAAATTTATTTTAATAGCCCTAATATCTAAATCGAGAACATATAAGTTTTATTATCATCAAAATCATTATTATAAGATTAACACAAACTTATACATAAGGTTGCAAATAACGGTAAAGTACATAATAACCATTATGAAGTGCCATAACTTAGAAATCACTAATCATTTTTTTTTATCTAATACATATGTGCAGTAAAACTTAAAATCAATTATGTCATAATATAATAATCATTTTTCAATAGATAATCATTTAAGAAGTTGTTTATCAATAAAACATTTCATTTGTTCAATTTACTCATGCCTCATAGTGTCACATGTAATCTCAGTGACCTAGTTAGTAGTTCAGTATGTCACCTGTAATCTCGGTGACCAGTCCAGTAGTTCAGTATGTCACTTGTAATCCCGGTGACTTGGCCAGTTGTTCAATCATGGTACTTTACCCTATAATAATTGTCAATAAATGCATACAATACAGTTAACTGTTTAATCATATAAGTAACGGTAACTACGGATAATAAACCAAAACCTTAAAATAGTTTTCAATCTTTTAATATTAGTCATTCAATAATTGATCAATAAAACTCTTATAAGACATTTAATTGGCAATGCTTTACAAATTATTTTTAAAGAAAAACAATTTATGGAATATAAGTATTGTAAAGCCATTTTTAAAACAGGTTTAACGAAAAACATTTTAAATAAATTTCAAACCAAAATGTAACTGATTATTATAAACTATAACAATAAAATACTTCAAAACCATAAATTGCAAATCCATATGAACAACATTATTCTTTTCATAAATAATTAATTATGTATAATAAACATTATGCATGAATTCACTTACCTTAATCCGAAGCAACCAACAATAAACCCAAACACATGAGCTCATTCTTGTCCTATAATTATCAAGATGAGTTTTTCATCAATATCATATTCACTTCTGACCCAAATAGGATATCCAACCATCCTTAAACTATTAACTCTAACTTAAACATATCAATTCACCAAACTATACTCGACCATCTTATAAAAGTTAATTTCTAACAAGCTATAACTATTTCTAAAAAATCACAAATATTACAAAAGCTTTTGTAAACATGTTGGCGTTCAATATGAATGTTAACAAGATTAATTAAAGTTCATATAGATCTTTGAAAACTGATTTTTCCATCAAAAGCATTAAAATTGTCCAATGAAAATGTAAACAATAGATCGCTAATTAAAAAATTTATAACTTTAGTCATACATGTTCAAAAATAGTAATTCAAGTTTAGACCATCAGAATAGACAACAGGAAATCAGAATTAAAATTTATAAGGCACTTCATTGGATGGTGTTAAACAGTTCACCCAAATTACGATAATTCAAATCCGAAAGATACTTCTGCTTCATGTGATTTGTTAAATCCTTCTAGAAAGACTCCAAGGGGTAATCTCCTCACTATGCCAAAAAGATTTTGATCGAGTCCTTGAGAAGGTAAAAGCAGTGGGGGCTTCAGCCAAAGATCTCTCAATTAGACTCTCATTTTCTGCAGAAGGAGGAGGGAGCACTTGTAAAAGATAAGCATATTTGGTGACACTAGGTTTTGTTAAGGGAGCTAATGAGCTGCTCGTGGCACTGTCAGTATGATTGGGTTTCTTCATCTTATCAAGAATACTACTCATCACTTCTGCTTCAGATAACTAGATGAGACTTAACTAAGTTGGTGGTAGACAACAAATCTCTATATGAGCTCGCGTTGACCAAAGTCATTTTAAGTTGCGATTTGGCTTTCTCCTTTAAGTCATAAACCACGCTCCAAGAAACTGAGATGTAAGAGGGCAAGTAAGAAGGACAATGAAGAGTTGTAAAGTAAAAATACAATGTGTAGCGAACAACTTGGAGTATAAAAAATGGTAGGGATGTGAATATCTCCTTTGTGTGTAAAGGCTAGTTGACCCTAATTATCCCCAATAGAGAAAACTTACTCTTTCAATTACCTTTAGGGGTGGAGAGGTCTACTAGGAGTTTCTCTTCTTTGAGCTAGTCATAAAGTAGTATCAGCTAGCATCTTTCGAGCCACTTCTTTGTTGGTATAGGTTCGTTATCTCCTCTATAGTAAGTTAGCCCATTTTACACCTCTGATATAACACATATTAACTAAAAATGACCCTCTACCCATTGGGATTCAATTGGCCAAGAGACAAGTTCAACCTCTCCAGTATTTTAACAAAATAAGGTTGAAATGGTAGCCTAACACCAAGTTTGAAACAGTTTAAGTACGATGTTACATATCTCTTTAGGGGACGGCTAGGGGTGTTAACCTTACTAGGTATCCTTCGCTCGATATCATCAGGAATACTATACAACGCTCTGAGTCTATCTAAGTCTTCCTGTGTGGTTTTGCAATCCATGAAATCAATAAGGTAAGACTTAGATTCAGCCCTATAGCTCATCTTAGTTTTTTCCATTGGTCGAGATTCCTCGGGGCAACTCTCCTCACCACTCTCATCCTCATCAGCACTTGCTGCTATATTAGCACCAAGGCTCTTGCTGAAGTTGTTTCCACCTCACCATTCCCCTCATGGGATTTATCTTCTACGGACAAGGAAGAAACCTAAGGGGATATCCTTCTAGGGTTGTTGGTAATCTTAGATTTTAAAAGGGTTTAAGGGTTAGAATTTGACTTTTTAAATAGGGAGGGCAAAACACCCAATTCATCCCCACTATCAATACTTATCACTGTATGCTTTCCCTTAGACATTGTGGTTACAAAAGCAAAAAATCCAAACAAAAAATAGCAGCATGGAAACGACTAAGTAAGATCAAAACAACGAGTTCGAAATAGTAATAACAGAAAAAAGGGTTCTTGTTTGAAAATAAAAGTTAGAATTCGGCCGAGATTTGAAAAATAAAAAAGAAAAAGAAAAAAAAGAGGGAGATTATGGATTTATGAAGAGAGGGGGGAACATTTGGGGTGATGGCATAGCGATTTGAAACAATGTGCTTAGGCACCTAAAAACCACCACTTTGAAGTTCAAATGGTTGACCGAAATTAACCACGTCACACACATTTAAAGCGAGGTGATGAAGGGTCAGATCATTGAGAGGTCCTGGAATACAAAGCCAGCCTCTCTCGATTAAATTTATAGTTTCTAATATTTCATTTCACTCTAAACACTAGAAATGAGGGGACTGGTGTTTGGGATAAGGAAATACCACTACCAGATATTAGCAGGACGAAGCCTGCTCCTTTTACCTCGAAATTACCTCTAAATGATGTAAAGCTCCAGGGAGGAGGTAATCTAATCGCATGCACAAGACCGACCAAAATTCTACGACGAGACCAAAACCAGGTCGATCAATCTAAAGACCTTGACTAACCTTAAACTGTTGGGCTCCTCCCAGAAGAACCTCAAAAAATAGAGATAATTGAATGGATTGAACGCGGTCAACAATATCTACTCCATCAATGCAGCATTGAGTAGTTCCCATTAAAATAAATTTGAGTGTTGACGAAGTAACCTGATCGCTATCATAAACGTGACCTGATTTCTACATCAGCAAGAGCATTTTTCATAGTGCCCAAATTCTTTAGACAGAGGCCCCTACAATGCTTTAGAAGGCAAAGACTAGGCCAATCTACCATATGAATTTTCTTGGCATTAGCTGCTCCACTCCAAATAAATTTGCGACAAGTTTGTTCAATTTTAGTGATAATTATGTTCGGGAGTTTGGTCATTTGCATGGAGTAGATTGGCAAAACTTGAATCACAGACTGTGTAAGAGTCAATCTGCTAGCCAGGGACAATAGTTTAGCACTCCGCCCACTAAGCCTATGCTCCACCTTTTCCTATACCCCCTGATAAGTATCCTTGCTGACACGCTTGTGAAGTATTGGAATGCCTAAGTATTTGCGAGATCCTTGGTGACCGAAATCTCAAGTCTATCACCAATTCTTTTAACATCATCAGGCTGTACATTGTGAGAAAAATAAGGTTGGGTTTTCTGGTTGTTCACTTTCTCCCCCTTGTAGCACAGAATGTAAATCACTTGGTCATAAGAAGCTTCGGCAAGCAAAAGTAAATCATCAGCAAAAAAGATATAAGTAATAGGTATGCCTTTGCAAGATAAACGGATTGTTTTCCAAGGTCCGCTCTGAATTACACTATTGATCCCATGGCCGAGTCTCTCAATGCAGAGCAAAAAAATATACGAGGAAATTGGATCACCCTGCCTAATGCCTCTCGAGGGAGAAAAAATGTCCGTACATTCACCATTCCATAATATCTGCATCATAGCGGAGGAGATACAGTCCATGATAATCCGAATTAGCTCAGGAGAGATACCAGCATCATAAAAATTCTCATGGATAAACTCCCAACTCATTCTACCCTAGGCTTTCTCCAAGTCGACTTTGATATTACCTTTCTTACGCCTCATCGTATGAATGATCTCTTGAGCTATAAGAATATTCTTTGTGATGTGGCGGCCAAGAAAAAAACTAGTCTCAGCAGGCCCAATCAAATCCCGAAGGATAGAATTTGGTCTATTTGCCACAATTTTGGTGAATGTCATTTAGATAACCGTGCAGAGACTATTGGGCCTATACATTTGGAGGACGATAGGCTGGTCCGTCTTGGGAATTAACACTATGAAAGTCTAATTAATCTTGCTCGGTATGGTGCCGCCATTAAAGACCTGTTAAAACCAGATTACAAACCGAAGCTCCCACCGTGTGCCATTGAGGTTGAAAGAACACAACGTGCAATTGCATGATCTCTTCCTCAGAAAGTAGCATGTTTAGCTGTTCCATTTTAGCCTCCACAACCACTGTATAGGAGATCCAGCTTACTCTTGTATAGAGTTTTGAAAAACTGCACAGCGTAATCCTTAATCCTTTTATCATTGCAAAGCCAGACCTAATTCTCATCTTTAATCATCTCAATACGGTTGCGTCTCTTTCTCCGAATGGTTTTATGATGAAAAAAATGTTGTGTTTCTATCCACGAAATTTATCCATTTCCTACTGGATTTTGGTTACCATAGGATCTCCTTCTGCGATAAAATAATCTTATGATCCCTCTTGAGAGAGGCTTCTAAATCAGAAAGATGTTTGGACGAATGCACCTCGAAAACACGTTGTATTCCACCCAGCTTCGCTAATATTCTATTTTTCTGACCAAAGATATCTCCAACGGTCTCTTTCTTTCACTTTCTAGCATCCTTAGCAAAATTCTCAGCCGAACTCAAGTAATCTCCATCAACAGTCCAAGAATTGGCAACAAACGAGGGGAACCTATAATCCATTAGCCAGGGCGCAAGGAAACGAAAGGGTTTAGCACCATTGGTCTGAGCAGGATTGCGAGAGAAGCGAGCAAAAATAAGGCGATGGTCGGAGCTGAGCTTAGGAGGATAAAGGATTTGAGGGTCAGTGAACTTCGCCATCCACTCATCATTGCAAATAAAACAATCTACGCGTTTCAATAATGTACCCCTAGCCTAAGTGGATTTATGGCCGTGAGAGTGCAGGTTGCAAAAATTATTCCAATGATACTATGGTTGAAAGTGTTGGTAAACACCATTAGAACGAGTAGAGCCACATTTTTTCACGAAGGGATAAAGAATAGCATTAAAATTCCCACCCATAAGCCACGGGCCCTTAACTGTACTTGCAACTTCATTAAGATCATGTGAAAGCAATTTTCTAATACTATGAATAGGGCTCGCAATTTTCTAATAGCCGTAACCTAAGAAACAAAGCCATTGGCGTTGGAGACACGAACATGAATGCACTGCTTGTGATTGAAAACAACAATCACATTGAAATCGTCTTGCCAAAGCAGCCAAATGCCACCCGAGAAACCCACAGCCTCCACTCTATAAGACCGATCAAAACCGATTTGCAAAATAAACTTCTCTGCTTTTGTACTACTAATTTTAGGTTAAAAAAGAGCCATCATAGAGGGATTATACTTCTACACAAAAGATTTGAACATTCTTCCAAAGCCATGAGATACAGCACTTCGACAATTCCAAAACATAAGAGAAAAAGACATTTAATAGTTAAGGGTGATAAATGCGAGACCCTTACTGCTCGAGGCTAGCAGTCTGCTGTTCAACATCCGTATCTTTTCCGTCATCTAAAGAGCCCCCCGAGTCCGATGAAACCATGTCTTCACTATCAGCCATGTAGTCACTATTATATCTCCTCCTAGCAGGCAATTCATACCCTGCTTTCCTTCATCAGGTGGATCCCCAAGAGGATTGGCATCCAAGTTATTCCCCTTACCCACAGATTGACCGAATAAAGGATTAGAAGTAATGGCCTGGAAAGTGTTCATATTATCCTCATTCGCCTGATTAAAGGAGGCAACGAAATGGTTTAGGGGGTTAAGGATAGGTACACTAATATTTTGGCTTAAGGACATAGCAGGGTTTGCATGTTTTTGCATGGGGGTACAATTGGTTTTATTTAGGTGCATGGTTTGTGGTTCGGGTACGTTAAACATATGAGCGTTGCATAGGGCATGTGGCAAGGAAGTTTGGTTACGTGGGATCCAGTCTTACGGTTAATTTTGGTAGTTCCTTGCATGTGGTAATCTTAGGGATGGCTTTTTTATTTTTGGCATGGTGTTTAAGGTAAATATTCAGTACTGTAGCTTCCTTGTCATATTTTGGTAGTTCCTTCATTGTTGGAACCGATTTGCAGCCCTCTCAGATTCCGTTTCCTTATTTCTTCTAGGCCTTCCTTTCTTAGAAACCAACGTCCAGGAACCATACATGGAAGTTTTGGAATTGTTCCCCGACTATGGCGCGTCTTTGCCTTGTTCATTCATCTCAGCCCTGTTCATTCGTCTCTGCCGTAGTGGTATTTCTGAGCATTCGGTAAAAACATGCCCATATTTCCCACACTCGAAGCAAATAGATGGAAGGCACCCATGTTCAATCTTCTGAATTTTCCATCTAGAAGGAATTGCGAACGAAACAAATGGCGACCTCCGAGCGAACTTCCCTCTCGTAGCCGATTCGGTAATGTAATCGATTGTCAGAACTTGACCAACAATCTGCCCCAGCATCCTAAGAATGCGCTTGTAATAATAGCGTAATGGCATCCCAAGCAAGCGTATCGAAGCAACAATGGACTCATTTGTTTCAGAGGAACTATCAAAAGGTGGATGCCATTGCTGAACTGTCAAGTATTGCCCGAGGATCATCCAAGGGCCTTGAGGGAGAGCGTGTTGGCAATCACCTTCAGTTTTGAATCGAACTAGGAAGAAGTCATTCTCAAGATCAATCACCGTGAAACCTTGCGACATGCTCCACAGGGATTCAAGTCTATTACATAAAGGTCTATAGCCGATTATCCTCCCAAGTAGTTTAATTTAACTGTACGTTGCCAAGGCTTAACCAAATGTGCATGGACTTTCTGTGAGAAGGAAATCGATGGCACATGTCCATCCTTTTCGATCACAACATCCTCTAACTAAAGTACCAAATCCTCCTCTTTCCCTAAGATCTCCTCTTTTGCCGCTAGATGGTCCTCCATTGGTTTATCTTGGAAGGATATAAACCGAGATGCGGTCTCCTTTCCTTATGGTTCCTTAAACTTTGCCTTTTTCATCGATTGATCATCCTCAACGAGATGATGGCTAGGCTGGGCGAGATCGGGGTCCAATTCCATTTTTAATTATAGCAAATATTTAATTGAGAACTATTTTGGCAATGGTAAGAGTTTGCAGATCGGCCAAAATATTATTTAGAATGTGAATAATCCCACCCAATAAAGATTATTATGATTAAATAATTTCGTTAACATTTCTTTGACCATATCAATCAATTAAAAGAAAAATGAAGCTATAAAAAGAAAATTTTTAAGACTATTACAAGAAAGTCCACAATTGTTTTAATGGTTTTGGAACTCTGCTTCCTCGTTTTGTTAGGTTCTAGCTTTTGTTATGCCTCGTTTTTGTATTAAAAAAAAAGTCCACTTTTAAGTCTAGAATGAGTGATTCAACATATATTTTAAACATGTGACAATTAATTTCATTAATGAATCAAAAAAAAAATCTTGAAGAGAAATTATAAAAAAAAAAAGAAATTTTGCTATTGGCGTACTTTATTTATTTTTTTACCAAGAAAGAAAAGTCAGGGGGGATTGTTTGTAATTTCTTTTCGATCGCTTGAATCAAGTCATGATGGCTCATGAGCACCAAGAAACACTGGCTGCTGCTGCTGCCGCCACCGATGCTGCAACTGTTGCCATTGTTGCTGCTGTTGTAGTTCTTGCGCACCGCAAAATGGAATCTCACGTTTGGTGACACAACCCACCCTGAACCCGAGGGTAAGTCTACCTAAATCCATTAAATCAATTTGAAATAATTTAATTAATAAAGATTTTATTGAAAATTTAACAAGGTTTCTCTTATAATTTATTATACTTGAACCTGTAAATTAATAAAATTAACGCCCCTAAAATAATTTCAAATACAACCAACTTCTTCAATCAATCTCCTCAACAAAATACTAAATTACTCAAATATCTAATATAAAAAAAATACATATGTCATTCACAATCACCGTAATGTAATAAATTACACAATCCAAAATATCTTAATAAATACTTCTACAACTCTTATTATCATCATGTGGCCATAATTCTAAAATAACTATCATGATTGGCTCGACTATTGTACCTGCAAATCTATTGTAGGGGGAAAATATAATAAAACGGGATGAGTATAAAACTCAATGAGCTCAATGAGTGGATAGTAATTTTTGAAAAATAATCGTACTTAATAATAATTTAATCTTTCTCCAAACAATTTAATCAAAACATCATAAGAACTTAAATAAACTTATTTAATTTAAATCATATACTGAAGTAACAATATTGCATAATACTACATAAAATCAATGAAATCACAATACTTATAATACAAATATTGAATATCGAAAACTATCACCAAACAACTACCCAGGAGAATTAATCTCATCATACCTATACCTCGATGGATGGAACAATGATATACTATCTAGATATCATCATGCCCCTCTTTCTACATGATAGAGGTTAAGTGTCATCTCATATCTCATTATACTTGTGCATGAATAATCTAATCCCTAAAGAACAAAAGCACTCAAGCACATGGCTTAAAGCCTCTGTGTGCACTTAGATGGGCCCCAAAGGTATATATCTCATTTGTATCATCTATATTATCTGTATCATTTATATCTCAATATCTGTATTTCTGTAATCATCATACTGTATGCATATGCCCCCAAAAGGTAAAAGTGCCCAAACACACGGCCCAAAGTCTCTATGTGTGTTCAGACGGACCTCAAAGGCCTCTCATCTCATTTGTATCACTGTATCTGAAGGGAAAAAAATACTTCCTAATGATTTTGGAAACAACCTTTTATGCATATATATATATATATATATAATCACATCTGAAATCTCATTTCCCTTTTCATTTAACATACCTAAAATCTGTTTTTCTTTTCTTTAAAATATTATCATGCATATATTCAAAATCAATAATAAAATCATTAATCATACACATTTTTTGTAATAAATACCAATACACAAATAAAATTCATTTCTAGAAAGTTATCAAATAGGACCCTTTAAAACTTATTTTATAAATATGCTTTATCATGTTTTAAAATCATAATAACTACAACAAAAATAGATTTTATATATTCCACTTGCAGTGACGTTGTTCAAACTCAGTATCGACAACGTTTGCGAATTTATTCTCATTCATGAATCTCCTAATTCAAGGAAATAGCATAATTATTATCCGTAAATATGAAATACAACTAACTTCAGGCAACAAAACTCGAAACGAACATTTATCCACCTGATACAACTCCCGCGTCTAAAAAATTACCAAAATACCCTTACATCGAGAAATTACTAAAATGCTACTAAAATCTCAAATTACCTAATTGCCCTTAGTCTAAAATTACTAAATTATCTAGTTTAGAAATTATGAAATTATTTTTGAAGTTTTTGAAATTATCTAATTGCTCCTGTCTGTCAATAGTTACTAAAAGTCAACAGATGGCGATTGAAAAGCTTGGGTTTAATAGTTCCAACCAAGTTGAATCCAATGGTGTCGACGATGAGCTTCCACACCTGATGATGGCTTTGGATAGAGCTACCAAAGCCGTGATCTGTAATTTGACCATTTCAGGTGAGGAGACTAGTAGAAAAATGGTAAGGGTGGACTGAAGAACAAGATCTAGGTGGTGGTGTGACCTAAATCCAACGAGATCGACGACGATGGTGATGGTTTGGCTGTGACTTTTTGCTGCTTCAAACAGCAATGTTTTGGTCAATTTCCCACAATGAGGACAGCAAACAGCTGATGGCAAGCTCAAGAGCTTTTAATCTATACCTTGCTCGACAGGTGGGGTAGCCGGAATTGCAAGTTACAGTGGACCGTGACGCAGGTTTCGGGTCGGCTCTAGGTCAAGTTGATAGCTCTCTCTTTTTATTTATAGAAATGAATACCCCTTTCTCCCTTTTTATTTAGAAAAATCGACACCCTCATTTTTTTTAAAGCTTAATACAAATTAAACTAATGGTTGTGTTTGGGTTTTCTAGATTTTCGTGTCAAAACGAATTTAAACAAATTCAAGTACAACCCATTTATTAAACACACAAAAATTTAATCACCCACACCCATGATTAATGTCTAATAATTGAGTCACATCAACTCTACCAATAACAATTTGTAATAAGTCTGACAACTTTAAAATTAATGTCAAAGAGAAAAATTACATCATATACTTAATTTGAAATCTTAAGTGCTTATGGTACATTTGGTCTTTAATAACTTAGACTGAGCCTCAATTATATGTTATTGCAATTTTGTTGTATTATTACAAGACATCCTTAAATTGGGTCTTCAACATGTACCTTTGCTTCAATAATAGGGATGGTAATGGGGAGGGAAGGGGATTGACATCCTCGTACTCATCCCATATATTTTGCATATGTTTCCATCCCCTCCCCATCCTCAATAGAATTGTTTAAAGAAATCTTCGTCCCCTTCCCGAATAATAATAGACTATCCCTGAGAGTCCCTGATCTCTGAAATACCTCCGATTAATTGATACATTTTCAATATCCAAATTTTGTTTAATCATATTAAAATAAAAAATTTAAATAAAAGTAAAGTTTTACAATATATCTTAATAAAGTTTAGATGTTATAGCTTTAACTTTTGTTTTAGTTTTTGTTTTATTAGATAAAAGTTTAAAAGAAAAATTTTGGGTTAAGGCCTTTCGAATAAGATCCGATTGAATAATAATTCAGGATTATAACTAGTTAACTAAGTTTGAAAGTCTCATAATATATTTGTATAAAAATTATGTTATTTGTTATTTATACTAATATTTAATATTTATAATTTAAATTTTATTATTTATTCATTAATAATTCTAAAAATTAAAATTAAAATTAAAAATTGACACAAAAAAGGGAAAATTTGGGTGGGGATAGGGATTCCAGCTTGTCCCTGTCCCTTCTTCGAAAAAGAAATTGAATAAAAATTCGTTCCCCTTTCTTTCCTGATTAAAAATCAAGTATAAAATCATCCTTATACCCTTCTAAATGGAAAAAGAACCCACCTCATTTATGTGGAGATTTCTGCCATCCCTATTCACTAGCCATGCTATTAGCCGCCTTCTCTCTTAAATGCCGTGGAAGATTCTGTTCATGTGTCAAATTAGTTAACGAAATCGAATTAAATCATAAAATAAAGATAATCAATTAATTATCAACCACAAAGTTAGCATAAATCAAATTTAACCGTAAACTTCACATGAATTCACACATTTCTTTTTTAAAATAGCATCAATGAAAAATATTGAAACATTTCTATACACACATATATAAATATGATTTTCTACGACATTGGATAAAAAGTCAGATAATTTTAATTTTTTTTAGGATCATATTAATCATTTTAACAAAGATCAATCTTTAGTAAGGAAATACAGTTATCCGAATTCTAAAAAACCCTCGTATAATTTATTACAGATAAGAGAGGATAATAGCCACTAGGCCTTGGCTTAGTGGCTAGAGTCACTCCCTCACACTGGGAAGGGGTTCGAACTCCCGGTTTAAATTTGTAAAGAAAATTACAGTAATAGATTTTATGAATTTAATGTTACAAATTACCTGGAGCATTTTGGTAATGTTGCTGGCTGGCACCATAGATTTTATGAACCTCAGAAAATCTGAGGATCAGTTGAAGGAAAATATGGTGCCAGCACACAATCTTCAGGGCATTTTCTTCTCAAAGATTTGCACGCTGCATATCTACTGCTACTTGAATTCCAAGACATTTTTTAGATTCATGGGTATCTCCAATATCTTCTCACCAAATCTTTCCAATGATTCAAAGGATCTCTCAATAGTTCTATCAAAAGATTGGCTTGTGATACATAAAGGAGATGTAATCTTGATTTTTATACACTTGCTCAGAATCTAATACTGGTAAGAGAATAACAGCTATTTTCCTTTCTCATGTTTTTTAAAATGTCATCAATCAGTTGACCCATGTTTCATGCCGTGTTGTGACCTAAATTTCTAACTTTGTCTAATGAATACATACATCTCTGTTCTCCCTCTGTAGTGTGATGCTGGTTCTGCAGGGGGGGTTATTTTCTGAGTGTTTTTCTTTTCCCATGGGATCGTTGGTAACAACGAGTGTTGAGGTCATTGTTGATCTTGTTCTTCTTTCTGTGATATACGAGAGTTAATTTTTTTTGGGCATCCTGTTGGGAGCTTTTGCCATTGTCCATATGTTCTGCTGCTTCTTATTTTGATAAACCCTCAAGCATCAAATATGTTATTAAATGCATCTATTCTCTCTTGGGCAGTCGAGGTACCCTTTTCAACCTTATGTTGGTGTCTGTTGAATATGTTTTTCTTTGTAAAGTTATGTTAACTTATTTGAAATTTTTGTTGCAGTTGGGGATGAAGTTTGATAAAGTCAGATCAGAGACAACAGTTCTCCATGTTTTTCCCTTCAACTCAGAGAAAAAGCAAGGTGGTGTTGCTGTAAAACAGGTATTGTCTCATTCTATCCTCTTCATGATTTAAATTTGATGATGGGAAGAATATTGCTCAGGTTCTTAAAAGTGAAATTTAGAGTAAAAGTTCATTAGTGTGTTTCTTTTTGTATGCATTGCTCCAAAGATAGCTGCCAAGCACTAAATGGTTTATGTTTTAGTTATTTGGAATGGCATACAGACTAGCTGCTTCATGATCACTTATATTTATACTCGTGATTTACTCTCAACCTATGGGAACCTTCCCATAGTCAAGAATATGCCCTTTCTATGCAATGTGTAGGATCTTACAAAACTACACGAGCTGTTTAGCTCTGTAATAAACAAGATGATTAGTTATATTGAAAATTCTCTCTGTGACTCTGTCATTTGACATAGCTGGAAACTTTGAAGACTTTCCCTATTCATAGTCATCCTTTGTCTTTACTGTAGCTTCATTAAGCTATTCTCTCCAAATCCATTGCGAGCAGTTCATTAATCTTCATTATATCAATCTCCTTGCTGTTAATTTGGAATTCTAGAGGACAGAGGTAAAAAAAGTTTAAGAATTCAAATGGCTGTGAGTCCTCTTCTCTCTTATAGCATTCATAGAACTGGTGACAACAAATTCTTACTATTATTGAGCTCTTATGAGAGAATTATTTTACTGGTTGAAATTCATACAAGCATTGATTTCATCCTCAAATTTTTAATGACATCAGTTGAAACATTCAGTAACCTTGTTCAGTGAGTAAAGCAAGCAAGATCAATATGTGGTTGAGATGATTTTAGGTGTAATGGGTAAGTTCTGTAGGCCATTCTAGAAAATAGAAACATTACCGTATTACCTTTTGAATTAGAACTGAGGAAACTCAAATTAAGAACATAGCTTCGGTGGATCAACGATCTCAGTATAATGCTTATTTAGGAAAATGATGTTGACACTGAGTAGTTCCCACAATATATTATTGTTGTTATTATATTAATGGTAACAGTAACAACACCGCCACTTTATCATGACAGGAAAATGGTTTCAAAGGCCCAGTGGTTCACTATCCATATGACCCATATTGAATTGTAGACTCATTATTTAGTTGCCTCCATCCATATCAGGGTATTGTTTGAGTTCCCGGTACCCTTGTATCTCGTACTTCTGGACTGCAACAGCCTTGGCAGCTAGGGTTACCTCTAGTATCATTGCTTATATATGCTTTACTGTTTCTATGTGCCTCCACTAAATTTGTGCAACTCTAAAGTTAGTTTATTCATTGTCATTCATTTTTGACTCATTGTCATATCATTGTTTGACATATGATAGATAAACTCTGAAGTTCGTATACATCGGAAGGGAGCAGCTGAGATGGTTCTGGCCTCATGTACAAAATATCTCGATACAGATGGTCACCTCCAGTCTATTGATGGTGATGAGGTTAGAGATAATTGTTATTGTTATTGTTTCCTTTTTCTTGAAAGCAAATTTTAGGGACTTCCCTGGTTGCAGTAGAAACTTTATGAAGTACATTTGAACTTAATAGCAGATGGGCTGTCCTTTAGATTGTCTATGTTTATGAATGGTATTATTTTCAGTTTTGGTTATGTACTTATGTGGTTGTACCAATATGGTTCCACAATAATTGTCATTAGACAAACCTCATTAAGTAAAAATTTTGAAATTATAAGGTTAGACTAAAGATTAAGTTAAAAGTATAATCTATTACTTATGGCATGGTCTAAATGTTAAAGAATACCAGTTTTGTTAGTTGATTTCAACCAAAATGCATTCTTTGCATGAGTATCTACCGGTTGTTGTCATACGTATGTATCCATGTTACTTTTTGTTTGCAAATGATATTGCTCTAATGTACTTTTCTACGCTAGTTTACATTCGTTTTATCTCTTCCACTAATATTATTGAATAAATGTTCCTTATGGTTTTCCTAGGATTGATTTGTCGCGCTGCATATTGACATAGCGGTTTATATGGTGCTTGTCAGTATTAGCAAAACATACTGTGATAACATGAGGTCTTGTTTCGCCCTATTCTCAAGATAATCATGCTAGTCATTGGTTTATTTGCTTGCTTGTTGGACTATCGGTGTAAATTAAATGATGCTGATAATGATGTATTGCATATTCAATGTAAGTAGATCCATGAAACATTAAATAAGCTATTGGATGATGATTTTCCTTAAATTCTTTGGCATGATTTCTTCAAAGTAGCTGTTGATGAAATGGCTGTAAGAAGCTTGCAATGTGTTGCCATTGCTTGCAGATCATGTGAACCGGGCAAAGTTCCCACTGATGAAGAGAGTTTAGATAAATGGACTTTGCCTGCAGATGAGCTTATTTTGCTTGCCATAGTTGGCATAAAGGTACACGTCTTGAAATCATTATCCAATGTAATATAATTTCTTCTCTCAACCTTCAATCATTTTGAATGAGTAATAATCCTATTTATTTGTTTGTTCTGTTTTGGATTGTTGGATATTGTACTTGGCTTGCACTAAACTGCAATATCGTTAATATTGGGAATGCTTATTAGGTTCCTGAGTTCATCCTCTGCATTAATGTTATACTCAGTCATTTTTTCCATAAGGAATCATCTGTTGGTTATTCCTCAAATGTGTCACATCTTTCATTGGATAACTTGAGGACTTTTGTCAGCATATCTTGCTATGCCATTATCTTGTCTCTTATCTTCACATCTATATCTGTCAGAACATTTATGACTTGTGTATGCACATTGTCTCTTGAAGAATCTTTTTTTCCCGTTTATTGCGGCTATTTTTTTGTCAGATGTATTCTCTTAACTCCCAATTTTACTTCTATGCTTCATGAATCAGCTGTTAATAGAAAATAAAAAAATTGGAAAATGGCTACTCTAAGTTCAGAAGAACTTAGCGAAAGCAAAATGTTGGAGTTTCTGGTGTTGCCTATTTTCTGTCCTTATTTGGTTTCTATGAGATTTACTCCTATTGCTGACGTTGTAAGTGTTTCTGCTTTTTGAACATTCCAAGATCACTGGAAACTACTTAGAAATGCCTCTAGCTGCTAAAATGCCAGAAACCAGAATTGTAGAATTATAAGGTTCAAAGTGCCTGTTCTTCTGGCAGGGTGGACATCAGTGTTATTTTGCAGTTCCTAGCAGAATTATAATGTTGTATTAGCTTAAGTTTAATCATTTACTCTGTATAATTTGTTGTAGTTTTGTTGATAAGCAGTTCACTTTGGTAAAAAATCTTTAAAAATTCAATTCGTTTTTTCACTGCAGTCAGTGTGGACTTAGGTCCCAACCAGAAGTTTCTTGCTGATCAGCAAAGCCCCTAGCATATCTCATTCATAGATTCTGATGTCATGATGCAAAATATGTTATCATTTTAGTAGAAAAGTTCTTATCACTCTTTGGTCATTGGAAATATTCCTGTTACTACTTTGTTCTGTACTCCTAGGTAAGTTTACATTTTAATGAAAAAGGGTTGTCCTTTATATCTATCAGTGGGTTAACTTGTTAATGTCTCTGAACTCTACTTTGTGCACTACCTTGTAAAAGATTCATCTTTATTTTGGCATAAAGATGTTCTTGATGGCTTCATGAAACCCTTGTCGACTAGGTGTCAAAGATGCAATGAAATTGTGCAGAGATGCTGGGGTTAAGGTGGCTTGTTATATTTGAAAATTGGCTTTCAGATTTATCTTTTGTGAATATTCATTCTATTTTATGTCTGTGGATATGGTTTTTTAATCAGAATTTTACCCCTTTTGGGTCAATTTTATAATGCTGTTACTGTCTTTCTCTGTATTCTAATGTCAAATTAAATTGTAGTGATCACTGTTGATTGTAAATCTACATGATCATAAATTTCATGCAGAATGACTGATTATGATCATATTTTTCTGAATCCACAGCTGCAAATGGTCACCGGAGATAATCTTCAGATGGCAAAAGCAATAGGTTTGGAGTGTGGAATACTTGGTTCAGATGCGGAGGCTAATGAGCTTAATATCACTGAAGGAAAAGTATTCCATGCATTATCAGACAAAGAAAGGGAAAAAGTTGCCCGGGAAATAACTGTATGTTCTAAACACTATGAATTATTTATGACATACATCAACTATAGATACAAATAAAGCATAAGTTTTCCTTCTCATCTTGATAATTATGATTCTATAGCATTATCACTTGTGTGTGTGTGTGTGTGTGTTTATTTTGCTTCAAGATAGATAACCTATATAACTTTTGCATCCAGTGTAGATGATGGGGTGGTCTTCTCCTATGACAAGCTTTTGCTAGTTCAAGTGCTACATAAGGGAGGGGATGTTGTTGCTGTGGCAGGAAACGGCACTAATGATGCTCCCGCACTTCATGAGGTTTGTTATGTTTATGACTTTTAATTTGTGAGGTTCGGCATTTGCATGGTTTTGTAATACTTGTGAGGATGCATCTGGTAGGTCAATAAAACTAGTATTTGCACAAGCTATATTCCACTACTTCACTTGGAGATTTCGGATGTACTTTTCCGATATTTACACATTAGTAAGTTTAGGGTACATCTACTTCTATATTTTAGAAGCATAGATGTCTGGTAAAGCACTGGGAGAGCATAAGTACTTTATACCTCTGCACATGGACTTTTTTATTTAAGATCCATCAACTTGGGGATTATAGGTGCATTAGTGTTGTTTTCCTTTTATGCTTGCTTGTCTGTGCACTCCCCTATATTCTCAAAAGTCCATACCTGTCCATTTGCTTGCATTGGAGATTCTCAGTGCTCATGGCAAACAAGTTAAAGTTACTACTTGATAGGCAATCTAACACGCATCCAGGTTAGGTATCATGTTCGTGGATGAGACATATGTTGTTCAAAGGTGGAATCTGAAATAGTTCAAAGTGTGTGGCATGTGATATGGACAGTTATTCTGATAGTATTAATATGGGAAAGTGATTCACTTATAATAAACAATGACAAATATGATGAGAATGGATGATCAATGGGAAACATTTTGATACATTCTTTGCCTGGAAATTGCCACCATTAGAGGTTATTAGGTTATTTATTTATTTATTTAGTTTGCCTCTTGTGCTGCATTCTCGGACTATGATTCTAGCTTCTGCACCTTTTTTTTGCTCAAATTTCTATCATGTAAACTTGGTGTTTCTTTCTCCAAGCTAATTGTGGTCTTACCTTCTCTATTTCAGGCAGACATAGGTCTTGACATGGGCATCCAAGGTCTGAAGTTGCGAAAGAAAACTCGGATATTATATTATTTTGGATGATAACTTTGCTTCGGTTGTTAAGGTTAGTAAATGTGTTAGAGCCTTTTCTTGGTTGGAAGCTTGATGCTGTTTCATCCTTATTCTCTGGAACCAAAAGTAGATTGATCTTGTAGCTAACTTTTTACAGAATAATTTTTACGATTAAATTCTGTCTTAAGAAAATATCCTCCATTGCATTTGAACTGCGCATGGGTTTAAAATTCCTTACACCCTACACCTTCCTGTTTGCCTTTCAGCGAAAATGTATTTGATATTTGATATTTAGTTCAGTCTTGAGGCTTATGCTCAAGTTTGAGGCAAGTTTATGCTGGCAATTTGAACTTTAAACTTCCACAGGACATGTGATGATCTTTCCAGCAATCTGGAATTTTTTGTTTATGGTTATATATTCGTGTCTTCTCCAATGGTATTGAAGAATTTTAGAGTCTTAAAAGCTTTCATGTTTAATACTTGAAGACTAGAGCTTTGCTTGCTAAGAATCAATAACAAGCCGGATCTTCTTGTGGTTGGCATTACCTGTGATCATTTATACTATATTTGTTAAAGCTTCATAGTATTTAGGCCAATTCATAAGTTTACATGGTATCTGAGTTGGTTTATCCTTGTTCTTTACAAATTCCCATGGACACTAATTCTATTGATTATTGGAACTATAATTCATTCAGAGTGAAGTGTGCTTCTTTTGTTTGATGTTGGATCCATGTGACAACTGTTAATCTGTCCAACCTTGCATGTGAGGAGTGTTAAGCTCAAATACTATTGTTTAGGTCCCATCTTCAAGTTTAAGCTTAGGTCAAGTGGTAAATTAACAATACCTAAACCATTGAGTTTTAAGGTTGCTAGTTTTCATCAACTAACGCCTTTGTCGTATGCTTTTCATTTTGATTTCTATTATTTAACTTTAATTTACTCATTTTTCTTATGTTTTCAAATGAGCTTAAAACTTGATTATATGGACAAACTGCAGCAAAAGTAATGCCTTAAATGATTAGAAGACAATTGGTATTGCAAGTGCCTCTTGCTTTATAAATCAGTGTGATCATAACTACTGTCAACTTGCTGCAAGAATGTGGTCTCAAAGATGATGATTCCTACAGGAGATAATCTAATTTTAATAAGCCTGGTTTAGTTCAATATGCATTAACATGCATCCAATTTCTATAACAAATAAGTCAAGCATTTCATTCATCAATATGCATTAACTAACATAACACAAATCCTCAATACATACTGTATTATATTATAAATTTTACTCTATATATATTAATCATTTTCAGCGATAATGAATTATTTTATATGATTTGTAGTTTTTGGCACTTAAATAGTTCTTTTTTTTTAAGTTTTTTTTTTCTTGATAATTTGCATTAATTAGTCCAGTATCAACTAGAACCTAACATTACGCAATTATTAATTTTTAAATCTGTTATATATAAGATCTGACCAATTAATTTGAAAGCCAATGATAGCATATATTGATTCAACATTATGTTTTTGAAAAATATATATTCCATAAATATAAGAATTGTGTTAAAAATATGTATATGTCGTTATTGTACTTGGAAAACGTAATGTTGTTTAATTTTTTTTTTGGGGAATAATATAGCTGAAAATCGTTAATCTTTAATAATTAACATTCTTCTTTTGTTAATTTATTGGCACTTTATAAAAGAATTGTTAATTGATAATATAATTGAAAATGCTTAATGCTCATCTGCACTGCATTGTGACTATGGATCGGCTGGAGCAAAGTTGGTGCAGCTTGAGAGAGATAAACGTTGATGATGACGACGACCATAGTCTTGGCAAAATTCAGTTTTGCTCTGTGAATAGCTCATGCTTTAATTCCATCAAATGATCAATAAAAGAAACATCCCAAGGTAAATTAAAGATCATTAACTTCTTTTAATTCTTTCATTAAATTTGGTTACGTTATTATGGATTCTAGCCATAGAATATAAGCTATAATATTTTATGGATTTCGGTCCCTATATGTAAATGCAATTATATTAATTGGGTGCATATAGTTATGAGCGGGCTTCATTTTTGCTTTGAAGAAACCACTGAAAAAAGAAGAATTTATAAGGTAGGTCAAGTGTAAAACTATACAATTAGTTTATTTTATGAGGCCGGGTCGCCTCAAGTTTAGGTGGATTTAATGATAAAGGTTGAAGATGTCTCAACTCCTAGTAAATGGAGTTGAAGAGCGCAGTTGTATACGGTATACCGAATCCTTTATGATTGTAAAAGTATTATTTTGTGGTAGACTTGGGGTCTATCCAGTATTATTTTGTGATGAAATGTCTATATAATAGTACATAAACACTGAGGCAATATTGAAGAGAAACTATATTGCAACTTTTTGATAGATGTGGTTTTTTCGAATGGTCATAACTGCAACTCAGCTACATAATAAATAATACCTTTAGAACAAAAACTGTGAAATTTATGGTTAGGTTCTGTTGCGAAAAGAATTCATATAAGCAATTATAAATTAAGCAGAAACCAACTCTTTTCCTCTTTGTGTAGTTAAAACAACATGAGTTACAAATAAATAAATAAGAAGAAACTAATCCAAAACAATCCAAGATACCTAGATTTTTTGGAGCACTTCTCTCTATATATTCAAGAGGATGATCGAGAGAATGTGACGTGACTTTGAGGGAATACCCATTAAAGCATTAACTGCCCTTGGTTGACTTATATCCGTGCTGGTGTTGATAATTAATCAGAAAATCATGCACAGTACCTTTTGCTCTTATCAAAGGTATTATGATCAATCTGGAGTCGATATTCCTAGCGTTCTAGCTACAGTCATAAGAATTCTAGAGTGTCAACTTTCCAGACTAAGGCCATCAGTACTGTTGACACAAACTTGAGCATGAGATTGATTCTTGGGATCATGTTCATATGGATCAAAAGGATTACCATTGGTCGTTGGACTTTGATTCAAGGTTATAAGCTTTTGGGGGTGTAAATTTTACACTTGTAAAGTTTCGAAGGTCACTCTAGATGTCTCGTGATTTAGAGAGTAAGTAATGGCTTGCATCATACTTTCTTATATTCTGGGTTCATTATATTCAATAAGAAATAAATGGAAGTTTGCTTTGCTTTTTATCTTGCAAAGAGATTGGTTTGTGCTCGTCCCTTCTTTATTTACATATACACTTTTAATATTTTATTATTGCTCATTCTACTATCTCTCACTTAATTTTTTTTCTCTTTCTCTTTCAAAATATTATTTTGTTTTGTCCCTTTCCTATAAAACCCAAAAAAAAAAAAACTAAAAATCATGTACTCAATATATTCCCTCTTTCATCACTTTCCATTTACTATATATATATATATATTTATATATGTAAATAAAAGGTTCGGGATATGACTAATTCCCTATCCTACTTTTGCTGCAAACATAACTTTGTAATAAATTAGGGCTCGCAAGAATTATCTCATAGGCTTAAGAAAATTAATTGCTTTTATGGGCCACTGTATTTATTAACTACCAATCACGTTAATAAAATTTTTCTCAAAGAAGATTAGATCAGGACAATATTTTAATCTACTCTAGCTAGCACTCTTCTATTTGAAATACGAATCAAGCAACTTATGCAGCATACCTTATTCTAGTATTGTGCTTCTCTAAATATAATCCTCACCATATTAGCTTAACTGTTTTCATTGTACTCATTGTCTCTCTTCCTCTTTTCGTTACAGACAATGGGTAACTTAATCTCAACCTTCTTATTAGCAGACTTATTTGATCGAAGTCTACACGTTGGTGAACAAGCAAAATATATATGGGCTCTCAAAAGTATTCTTAGGGGCTTGGAGACTGAATTGCACGAATTGACTCGAACAAGGGACGATCTGATGAATGAGGTTAAGGTTGCTGAACAACCACCTCGAACCAGACAAACGAACCGGGTCGCTGGGTGGCTTGAAGATGTGCAAAAACTGGAAACTGAAATTAGGGAGTTGCAAGATGTTAAAGCTCAAGAAATGGATAGATTGTATCTTGGAGGTTTCTATTCCAAAAACTTGGTTTCAAGCTACAATTTCCGAAAAAAAGTGGTCGAGTTGACGAAATGAGTGATAAAGAAAGAATGTGAAAAATTTGGAAGCCATTGTTGAAGGCACCAGATGGTGCAGCAAATGAAAAACCTGTTGATCACATAGTTTTTGGGATCTGAATCCTCTCTAAGTATTTTCTCTCCTTTTTTTCTATGCTTTTAAAAATACATTTACATCTTTCATTAATAAAATTAAATGGCTAATATTTTATTTTAATTAATTTTTATAGACATCTAAACTGATATGTGACTCTTGTCAAAATTCTTTTCTAACACACATCCTACCTATAAAAGTACAATAGCTAAAGATTTTTTTTTTCTTTTTCGGGAAAGAAAAAATGCAAAACTAATTCTCCTATTAGGATGGACTTAAAATCATCTCAATCTGACTTTTTTAATTGTTATTTTGTTCTGAATAAAACTTATTAAAGTGTGAAACTAGAGAAAACTTAAATGGGAATTGAGATTTTTCATCATCCAATTTTGTGAATTCAAATCTTGATTTTTCATTTTTCATCGTATTGGCTGGACTATCCTTCGACCAGGTTCTAAGCCAATGAAACTTGATTAGATTCAAGCAGATTTGCAAAAGGTTTGGCAGCCTCGAGTGCTTTGCACTTAATCCCATTGGCCAGAGGCTTCTTTTTTATTCACTTAAATGATGAAAAATGATATGAGGAAGATTTGGGGTAGCGGAACATGTGCGCCTTTTTTTTTTTTTCATTTTTCAATTTGGTAGAAATCGGCGTGAGTTGAGAGGGAAAGAATTTGGGGGAAAATTTTTTACCAGCGTCATGTGTGATTTTGGATGTTTAATTAGGTAAAAATTAATTAAAATAAAATTTTAATCATTTAATTTTATTAATAACACATGTCAATAAATTCTTGAAAATCTAGAAAGATTAGGAGAGAAAATATTTAGGAGAAGATTCAAATCCTTTTGGTGTCAACAATTATTCCTTTAATACTTTTGGCGGTCAAGAATTATTGCTTTATTGAATTGAAAATGTATCACTGATCAAGAAAATAACAGGGGAATTATTGGCTTGTATGGTACTGAGGGATTTGGCAGCGCTACCCTT